>JAYKAV010003469.1:1531-16023 GCA_035582835.1 Phoebastria nigripes | reverse complement strand
CATTGGAACAGGCTGCCCAGGGAAGTGGTTGAGTCACCATCCCTGGAAGTATTTAAAAGACGTGTAGATGAGGCGCTTAGGGACATGGTTTAGTGGGCATGGTGGTGTTGGGTTGACGGTTGGACTCGATGATCTTAGAGGTCTTTTCCAACCTTAATGATTCTATGATTCTATAATACATGAACCCATAATGAAATATGAGCTAACTTTAGGTGCAAGGATAACTGCGACTATCCTACAAAATCTGCCGCTATCTTGCATTGTTAAAATAGCTGACTTGTATCTCCACATCCAGTGTTGCCTGTGCAGAAATACACGCAGCATTCAGATGGTGTTAGCAGGGTTGCATACATACCGGCAAAGGCTCAAAGTTGGCATCCACCAGGTGATAGGTCCCTGCCCCAAAGAAAACTTGTCTCATCACCACATCAATCCCTTGCCTGGCTGAAAGCCCGAGTTTGTCCAACCACCTGCCAAAAAAATGAGGCAAACAACATGCAGATGAAATTGCTGACCTCAACTGTACACCGTTGCCCCTCTCCAACCAGCTTAGGAAGTAGGAAAGCAAGAATTAGGGCATGATGCTGACTTCCTTAAAATCACACAACTAATTTCAATTCAAGTCCTGCATTGATTACCTTAAAAATAATTTCAGACCACCTCTGAAGGTCCAAGTTGGGGGAACAGTTGCTCCACTCCCCTGTTTGCAGGCAGTGGAAACCAGGAGCAGCAGCGGATGCTCCTGAACTGGCCAACGGCCTGAAGGCTGAGAGAAATCATCACACCAACGACAAGGTTGCCTGCCATTACCAGGCTTTGACTTGCTGACCCACCAAGTCCTGATGAAAAGATCATCATGTCTTATAGGAGGGAAAAAATACATTGCAACCATGTTTTTGGTTAATTTTCAAAGTGTGAACTGCACATTCCCATGCAATTTTATCTCCCTGAATCTACAAACTGATCAAAGTGCTAAGAAAAGCGTGACTTCTTTTATTTCAACAAAATGCTACAACTGAAGTCTTTGGAGAAAATTATTTTCATGACTAAATTTCCCTTTGGTTAGTTATTTCACAGTGGTCAAAGGATGACATTGGAAAAGGACACCCATCTTGTGAATGACTTTCTGTCCTCTTGAAAGGACAGAGTTAGCATTGCAGATTCGAGGGCAGAAATACAACTTTCCCATGCTTCTCATTGCCCATTTCCTGTAGGAATCTGCTATTACCTGGGCCTACATCAAACCTCAGGCACGGGGGAAGCACACAGGGAGCGGTGGGAGGGTTATGATCCTCAACCCACCCATTGCCTGTGCTCCCCAGGAAGCCCGAGGGAGACGTTTCTCCCATGGGGCATGTATGCAACCCCCTTCAGCTGGTAAAATGTGTAATTTCCCCACACCCGTGTCATGGTACTCACATAAAGCCAGCAACATAAGTATTGGACAGCCTGGGAGCTCCCCCTCCATAGGCAGAACTCGTCTCTCCTAGCCAGACCTTCTTGTTGGGCACAGTCCCGCCAACAATCTGGCCGGTGTGGCATAGGGAAGAAGAGAAAAAGACAACAGTTAAGTTTTTTGGCTACTGAAATAATGGGCAATCAAAATTTTGTGCTTTAGCCAAATGCCTACATATGATGTTTGCATTTAAGGGATAACACCAACTGAGGTGGGATGTCACAGAAATTTTGATCAAAAGGACTAGAAGCAGATTTACTTCCCCCCCTCCAAAAAATCACATCTATGCATGTAGAACAAGGCAAACATCACTAAAAGCCAGGTCCTGTAAGTCTTCTTGTGCTGAGTAGTGGTATAATCTAAGTTATACTGTTCTCAGGATCTCAAAATACAAAGAAATCGGGATGGGGGGGGCAGGTATGACCATAAATTACATCCCTGAGTAATGACTACATAGGTAAATGAGAATGTTGTAGGTTTGTGATATATCTGGCACCATGCTTGCTCCATGGCAAACTATTGGAGCTCATTTATTATTAGTATTGGTTTTGGTTTGTTTTTTTTTTAATTTACAATGACAGCAGCACCCAAGCTTTGAGGATCCCTGTTTATTGCTAGTGAGAAATTGTACTTTATTCCAGATTTTCTGCTAACCCCTTGGAAACTGAACATGGAAATGATTGAACAGGACAGGGCACCTCCAGGACTTCATGTACAGCTGTGGCAAAGGTATCCAGCACTTTAGGGCTCAAGAAATCCTCCCTCGTTGCACTTCGTCCATTCACGTAGTAACTGGAAATGGAAAAAAAACCCCACAGCCAAAATTAAGGAAAAATACCACCGCTGGTACAAAACACCACCAAAAGTACTCAGTTGCTTGATACATTTATCCACAGCACTATTTTTCTGTTCAGTTCTTTTTCTTTTTTTGTTTTCCAAATGTGTAGGTATGTTTTTTGTATTTAAGGGACTATCAGGTATAATTACCTCAATGGAGGCAGTATATCACAGAAACTTCGATCAACAGAAGTAGTAGGGGTTTTTTGCATCTACTCATTTAGAACGAGGAAAACATCACTGAATAAGAGCCAGCTTCTATAAATCTTTTCTTGCTGAGGAGTCTGACGCTCCTATGTGATTACATGCTTTACTATATCAAGTTATATATTAAAAATATCAGATCCCAGCTTCTGTCCCTCTGTTGGAGTATTTTGGCCATCTGGAGGGGAATGGGATGGAGGCATCCGTACAGGATGAAGGTTGCCCTCCACCATGAGCAGAAGAGCTTTTATGTCTGGTTTGTCCGAATAAAGAACGGGAAATTGGGACCCCTGTGGTTTTTTCATTTCATCACACTATCGCTCAGTCCTACCAGAAGTAGCTGAAGTCTTCCAGCCACGAGAGGAAGCTAAAACCCGATAATCCTAAATTAGCAAAGAAAATAACGCATGCCCATTTAAAGCAAAGGCAGCCACAGGGCAAGAACAGCCCAGGAAGGGGAGAGGATATGTTTTATGCCTTGCTAGCAGCTCAGAATACATAGGTAAGTCATATATGTATACATATATATAATATAAGCATGTGCATCTTTTCCCACTGTTACCTGACTGCTGCATGTCACCATGCTGCATTCGACTCCAGAAAGAAAACCACCTTCACATGGAAATCACTTTCAAACGTGGAGTTCATGGCAGGTGCCGTGGGGCCAACTTACCCCACTGCCCAGCTGAGCAATTTAAAACTGCATTTCTAAGCCATGGCACAAGAGCAAAGGGCTGGGACTGTGCCGGTGCTGTTTGCACTGCGGGTGGGATCTGAGGGCGAGTTACCCACACAGAGCCCGAACTGACTTGGAGAGCAAATGTGAGGGAGCAGGAGAAGCTGCTAGCACTTCTCTAGGGGTAAGGGTCAGGCAAACCTGCAGGGCTTTTCGTTTATATCAAACAGACATAAATAGAGAAAAAAGGCAGCATGTAACGCATCAGCTAACAAGGCTTCTGCTGCATTTTTTACAAGGAGTTGGGTGCATTTGCCAGCAAGGTCATCAGTGACTCCCTGAATTTGCTTTTAGGGAGCAAAGCTTTCACTCAAGCAGATTCAGCCTTTCTAATGCCAAGGAGAGCACCAATGTCAGGGGTACTGACTCCGTTTCAAAGCCCAGCCACCCACGGGTTGTTTAAAACCTTACGTTAAAAACCTTCTGCTCTTGCAGAAGTTCAGCAGAGGCATCTCTGCTAAGTCTGAGCTACCTTCTTTTCCTTTTATACGACACAACCTTCTTCCCATGGGAAAGTGCATTTTATTTGCAAGGGTTGGCAACTTGGAGCTTTGAGACAACCAGGACTGCTGCTCAGATCTCACTAGCTTTTGGTACATGTTGATACATGGCATATGCAAAAAGGCTCAACCACTGCAGAAACTCTCCTTGTGCAGGGGAGAGCCGTGATCTAACCCCTCGCGCTCTTCTGAGAAATAAAGCTGCCGTGCCATCTTTTTCTCTACATCCCACTTCTGTTTTTCTCAGTGCACGTTTAGCAAGCAAAATGACCGTCTTGCACATGTTTCATTCCCTGCTGCTGTGCCTATGTTACAATCCCCTGTCACTGCTTTTGGGTCCCTGCACCAAGTAGCCTCTTTGGAGACCATCTGCATTTCTGTAACGCGCTGCTTCAATTAATCTCTTATTCTGAGCAGAGGAGTTTGCAGAGAGGCACCTGAGGAACTGCTGAAAGGGGTATTTCACCCCCTCCTTCCTGTTGAGATGTTCAAATTGACATTTTGTAAAGAAAACAGGCGATAAGCAGAGTGACAATGGTATCCAAGTGGTACTTACTGGTGCCACGTGACGGAGTCGATCACCTTCCCTCCTGATTTCAGGAAACTGCAACCAGAGGGGATGCAGTGGAGAGTGGGGGGTTAGCGGGTACCGGTGATGGGTTGCGGCCCCCCACGAGCGAGCTGCCACACACAGCCTTCCCCTCTCCCCCCKGCTGGTGAATGATAAACTGCTTTGGGCCACACTTGCGTTGGCTTTTAATCGCGCTTTGGGCAGCCCGGCTGCCTCAGCGGGTTGCTGAGAGGATGAATTAATGCATGTGTAACACACGGAGACTTCTAGGGTGAAAAGCCCTTGTTAACACAGCACTAGAGCCAGTGCTCAATTGAAAGGTGTGCGGATCACTGAAGTACTGCTAACGTCTTAGTTTCAACTGGCTGAGTATTTAAGCCTTGAGCTCATGCATGCAGGTAAGATTTCAGTCATTCACAGTCAAGGAAAAAAAATTCCATGTTTCTAATTTAAGCAAAAATGCAGGAAATTAGTTCTCARATAGACTGCATGTATCTATCTGTACATCCTTACTGTTGATTTGGAGCAGAAAATCCTTAAAACCCTGCCCAGATGCCTCCTCATGCCCCACGCATCTCGGTGCAGACGAGCCACCACTACCCACACCTGCCCACCCTGGGGGGTGCTGCTGGGCCCCACACCCTTACCTTCTCAGCAGTCTCTGTGTGTGCTTTCGGGGCTGCCCAACGTCAGGACCATAGAGCTTCGCATGCTGGTAGAGGGTATAGTTACTCAGAAGTTGGCGTAAGTGAATAAAATCTTGCCCCAGCTGGAAGCCGTCGATGTAGATGCCAGATTTCTTCCTGAAGCTATTGGGCTCTGGGGAAGACAGGCATACAACTAGAGCTCCCCGCTCTAGTTTTGGGGCACAAAATAGGGCAGCTCATTCCACGTGGGGAGTACCAGCCCCCCATGGCTTCACGTGATCTGGCACGGTACGGGTGAGATATTTGAAGGCGATGAGCATGAAACTGAAAGCCCGGGTGACACAGCATGCTGCTCTCCAGCACTCTGTCCCAGCCAGTCCCCATAAGTGACATCCTGCACCTCATGGGGCATCGTTCACCTCATCTCAGAGCCTTGGTAGGAGCAGCAAAATCACCTCAATTTGCTCATTTGTTGGGCCTTTTGTGAAATCCCTTCTCGCAAATTAAGACCTTAATATTTCCCAAGAAAACATCACCTTGCCTTTAAGGGCCATCATCCAAAACATCCAAAATTACCAGCCCATACCCTGCAATGGCACCTTTCCAGGTGACCACTGGCCTGGCCCACAAGCAGGCTTTGCGCTTACCGTTCCCGAGCTCCCAGGAGATGTTGTACCTCTGCGAGGCACAGTAGTCCAGCAGTGCCTGGGCGTTCGAGCTGTCCCACTGCAAGCCATCTTTCCGCAGCAAGGCATTGAGCCCAAAGATCAGGTGAAACCCTGAGCAGTTTGCAAAACTGTAGAGAATATCCAGCGTATTTCCTGCGCGGAGGAGAAAGGGGGGATGTTTATCTCAAGGTTACGGTGTGCTAGTTGAGCTCCGGCCAAGCAACAATCTTTAGCACCTGTATTTATTTAGCCTGTATTTATTTAGCAGATGTGCCAAGCTCACCCAGCTGGACAAAAGACACATCATCCTGTAAGGTGTTGAGATCCTCCCACCTCCTGCAGCAGCTGAATACTATTAAATACAGGGTGGCAGAAAAAGATTTCTTAGAAACATTTCACCCACTTAGAAAAATATTAATTTTCAGTGGTTTCAGCTCCTAACAGCTTATGACCCTTTCACTGTGGGGCAGAGATTTGCAGCCCCCTGGTTATAAACCCTAGCAGAAAAATCCATTGAAGTCTTACTTGTAATGGTGGTGTTTTTGTGCTTTTTCCGGTTATGCTCTGCAAGAATCAGCTTCTCCTGGCTGGGCCACTGGGCCAGCAGTAGCTTCTCAACAGCAGCAAATGCGGGCCTCGAGCCACAAGCCCCTGTAGGACAGAAGAAGGATGATAGCAATTAAGTCCTCATCTTCACGGCCAGGGTCCAGCATGCAAAAGGCTGCATCCCTCATGAGGAAGCACAACTGCTTGGTGCCAGGCTGAGAGCCACTTCTGTGAAACGCACCCCTACTTTCACAATGTTAACCACATAGAAAAAGAGGGCTGGCTTGATGCATAATAATATATATACTGTATATTTCCCAATTTAAGGTGATGGAGATGGAGGGGTGGGGGAAGACTGAGCTGTGCTTCTGGAGGCTGGTATCGTGGCGGTCACACCCCAATAAACTATTTTAGCTGGAGCACCATCTGGAAACCCTTGTTCCAGCAAGCTGACAAAGCGCAGGCTGCGGTGCCCAAGGAGCAGATAAGCCACCCCGGAGTGCAGTGGTATGGCAGGGTTCATGGCCCGCCTTGCTGTGGACAGATACGGGGCAATGCTTCCTGCACTGCCTGTCTCATGCAGGGGAAAGTGCTGACTGCCCTGCGTGGCTCCAACGGCAACGCCAGCAGGAATCATAAGACACTTTTTCTTCAAAGCTCATGTTTTTTCTTGGCATGCAAACCAGGAACAAGCCATAACCAGAGAGGAATCATAGAATCATTAAGGTTGGAAAAGACCTCTAAGATCATCAAGTCCAACCGTCAACCCAACACCACCATGCCCACTAAACCATGTCCCTAAGCGCCTCATCTACATGTCTTTTAAATACTTCCAGGGATGGTGACTCAACCACTTCCCTGGGCAGCCTGTTCCAATGTTTAACCACTCTTTCAGTAAAGACATTTTTCCTAATGTCCAATCTAAACCTCCCCTGGCGCAACTTGAGGCCATTTCCTCTCGTCCTATCACTTGTTACTTGGGAGAAGAGACCAACACCCACCTCGCTACAACCTCCTTTCAGGTAGTTGTAGAGCGCGATAAGGTCTCCCCTCAGCCTCCTTTTCTCCAGGCTAAACAGTCTCAGTTCCCTCAGCCGCTCCTCATAAGACTTGTTCTCCAGACCCTTCACCAGCTTCCTTGCCCTTCTCTGGACATGCTCCAGCAACTCAGTGTCCTTCTTGTAGTGAGGGGCCCAAAACTGAACACAGTATTCGAGGTGGGGCCTCACCAGTGCTGAGTACAGGGGCACGATCACTTCCCTACTCCTGCTGGCCACACTATTTCTGATACAAGCCAGGATGCTGTTGGCCTTCTTGGCCACCTGGGCACACTGCCGGCTCATATTCAGCCACCTGTCAACCAGCACCCCCAGGTCCTTTTCCACCAGGCAGCTTTCCAGCCACTCTTCCCCAAGCCTGTAGCGTTGCATGGGGTTGCTGTGACCCAAGTGCAGGACCCAGCACTTGGCCTTGTTGAATCTCATACAGTTGGCTCAGGAAGGCATGAGCCAGAGTCACAGTTACCCAGAGAGGAGGCTACCGCTCAGCAAAGAAGTACGGGGGGAGAAGTACCACTCGACTTCAAAACCGAGCATCACAGGTTGTACAGCGATGTACGATTGCACTGTTGTGCTATATACCACAGGAACAGATGGGAATTTTTTCATGTGAAACACCTCTAGAAGGGTTTATGTGCTTTTGCTAAGTTTAAAGAGGAAATGGACTTTAATGCAGTGGCAAACCACATGCGCAGGACCAAGCTCGAGCAGTTGGCAGTGGTCCAGTGGGTTTTCACTTGCCCTGTTGAAGCAACAGGAGGGCAAGGCTGTGCCTGCAGCCTAGCTCTGGCTTTGGCCAAGATGGAGAAAATGGAAGCTCTGTTCCCATCAGATTATTTCTTCCATCTGTTACTTAATATTTGTAATGAAACCACTGCTTTTGAGCTGACCTTGACTGCCTCCCAGCCGGCAGGGGAGCTCCTGAGGCTGCTGCCAGGAGCATGAAGTGGCAAAGGGAGAGTCCCAGAAGATGCGGGGGTGGACATGAGATCCCCCGTGCCCTTTCTTGCTTTCCCACGGCTGGCACAGCTCCTCCCACGGACCGTGCTGAAGGTCCACGGATCTCCTCTCCATGGAGGAGAGCAACGCTGACCCTGTGGAGGACCCCCAGTGCTGCCGCCATGCCCTTGTGGCATCCCCAGCCTGCAAAGCCACCTCCTAAACCCAGGATGGTTTCAAGTCTAACATGTTGATGCCCGTTTTACCTTGCTGGGCCTGAAGTTCCCAGAGGATTTTTTCTTCCGAAGTTGAATCCTTGTTGGGATCAAAGATGAGAAAATCTGTCTTGGTGCCGCCGAACCTCAGGAAGCCTGGGGACAGGGCTGTGGCCAGGGTACGCAGTTTGGGATTGCTGAGGAAGGGACGTCAAGAAACAGAAGAAACACTATATTCATGCAGACTATGGCTTTGGTATAGAGGCTAAACATGGCAAGTGCTTGGAGGGACGCACTGCAGTAGGTGACCTGGGGCTACCCAGTAGCCTCAGGGCACTCCTGGCCCCTTGCTGGACCTGCACCCCAGCCCTCTGCATTGTGCAACAGAGACGCTGCCGGCCGAGTGGGCCAGGAGAGCGTCGGTGAGGCAGTGAGGGGAAGATGTGCCCCAGGGAACATGCTGATGGACAGGGAATCAAATCCTGGGGATAAAGTAAGGCACTACTTCAAAACAGGTATTTTTTTGTCCTAAGTATCCTTCTCCCCTATATTTTTTGGTTTTGTTTATACAAAACTAACATACCAGTCCCGTGAGAAGGTGGACGTAAAACTGACTTTATACCATCAGTCCCAATTTCCATCAACAACAGCCAAAGCGATTGCTTTTGTACCCAAGAGAGATTAAGAGTCCATGCTGGGACAAGCGTTAGCTTTAGCAAAGCAGGTTTATAAAATAACATAAGCTCTGCCTCTGGGACTTGTGCACACCCCATGCAGGATGTGCAGCACTGACACCCAGCCTTTGCTGGGGGAAACCGCGAGGCATCGGAGGACACCGGGCGCACAAGCACTATCTGCTCGGTGGTGACACACAGCAGATTAGAGGCCACCAAGTACTTCTTGTTCCTCGTGGCAGTGGGGCTGGCCCCAGACTGAACCCCAAGGTGTGTGGTTGGGGCTGGAGGTTGGAGACCTGAGCACTTTCCAATAAAGCTGGTGTCACCTTTCTCCCCACCTTGGTGAGGAGGAAAAGATGAAAGTGGTGCGAGGAGGGAAATCAGGACTGGAGAAATATCGTGGGGCTGAAAAATGGGATCAGACAGATGAAAAGGAAAGAATTAAGATAGCTTCCAAAAAAGGTAGAATCAAAAGGAATAGAGTACAAAAAAATAGAGCAAAATCAGGGAAGAAAAGGCAAGAGAGAGGTCAGAGCCAAAAGAACGGGCAGGGAACACCATCACTCAGCAGTCCAGAGTTGTTCAGTGTTACCTAAAGGGGAAAAAAGGCTTTATTTTTAGGATCTCTCGATTCAGCTTTGATGGTGACAGACCTTCCTCAGCATTTATTTGACTTTATGTTGACAGTTCCCCAGCAAATGTCTGCAAAGCTGCCCGAGGACTCAAATGATTTTTACCTTGCGGAGCGGCAGGGCTAGCAGCCCCCAGCCCCGCCACACGTAACCCCTCTGCTCGGCAGTTTCCTTCTCCTTTTTTTTCTGCTCGCAAAGCAGCTCTTCTCCCAAGTCTATCCCCGTGCTGCTTCCAGCGAGTACCACCCGAGCTGCACCTTCCCTCCATCCACCCAGCCCTGCCACTCATTCCCCGAGCTCAAGCGAAACGGCGCAGCTCGCACCCACGGCAGGTACCGCTTTGCTGCCCCGGGAGAATGACATTAGTGAATCCCGAAGCAAAGGGGATCCAGCAGCCTCCCCCGGCCCCAGCTCTAGGGATGGGATCTCCCCGTTCCCCCAGCTCGCTCCCCGGCCCTGCCCCTCCGGAGCACGCCGGGCAGCAGCGCCTTTACCGGCTCCCCGCCGGGATGCCCGGGCTCCCCTCCCCACGGCCGCAGACCTCTCTGCCTGCCGGGGACCCCTCTGCCGCCCCCCTCAGGGACTTTTTTCCTTTGCCCAAARGGGGAGGGAGGCGGCTCACCTGAGCAAGGCAACATAGCGCGGGTCCCGGGCCAGGCTGGCGTCCAGGGTGAGGGAGAGGAAAGCCGGGCTCACCTCCCCGCGGGGGCTGCTCCGCAGCCCCATCCGCAGCACCGCCGCCCGCCGACCCTCCGCCAGCGGCAGCGGCAGCAGCAGCAGCAGCAGCAGCAGCGCCGGCGGCAGCATCCTCCGCTCCCGGCCCGCCGCGCCGCCGGCGGCACCTCCCCCGCGGAGGGCGGGCCCGGCCCGGGGGTGCCGCCCTCCGCTCCCTGCCGGGAAGGACAGGGGGGCGGTGAGCAGCCAGCGCCGAGGCCCTCCTTACCCTCTGAAAGGGGCTTCGGGCTGCAATAGCATCCTTGAAGCGTCACCACTGTGCGGTGTCTCAAATCAGCGCTAAGACACCTGAAGCCCAGGGTTACTCTCCCAACAGCCTCAATCATTACAAAATGAACCTGGGTTTCAAGCCGGTTCCTTGCCTGCTCAGACCTTTCCAGCATTGCAGCATGCTGCAGCCAACCAGCGAACTTCTACAGCTTTCCACCTTGCCTGTGTGACCCTGGACAGCTGTGTGCAAAAACAGCGGGCTGGAAAATCGCTACACGGTGAATGCTGCTACTTGCTGCTGCTCAAGGGGTGAGATGTCAGCCTGATATCCCAGCCGTGGGCCTCCACTGTGGGAAACCGAGTCACAGCAGCATGCAGCGAGCTTGTGACAAGTGCCGCCTGGCGAGCCTGCCGCTTCAAGCTGAAACCCACCTTCCCCGCGCTGCAGCACTATTGCAACAAGGGTATTTCTTAATTACAGCCAACATGCAACTTGGAATTGCTGTTACAAAAAAGACTCAAGCAGGCTCTGGGTCTGCCCCACAGGGTGCTCCCTGCAGAGGCCAGCCTGTGCTGAAACTCCTTCTTTGGCAACTGCTAGCCTTGACAGCAAGCCCTGTCGGGAAACAGCCAGCTGCAGCCACGGGGCAGGTATTGCTTAATATGCACACTATTGAAATATTTGCAGAGTTTTTAAACAATTACACTTAACATCACCATTACATTTCCCATCTGCATCAGTTCATCCTGAAGCATCCATCTTTCTTACTAAGTTTGTTTTCAAAACCATCGCCTGCTGGAACACACTGCAAATTGTCCRATCCTTATCTGTTACTTATGTGGGTGCAGCACTTCCCACGCTCAGCGAACTCGGGGCATTAATCAGTGTGGCTCAAGCACTTGCCTGCCTGGCCCTTCCTGTTCCTGCTTGCTCTACATTTTTGTACTATTAAGTAACCCACCACCAGAACAAGAAGAACTAGACCAAATTAACTCTGTTTTTGATAAACACATCCACGGCTCTGCGAGAAAGGAAACTTCAATGACACTCTGGACTATCTCAATATCTTAGTCAGTGTAACACTTCCCATTTCAGGGGTACACCACCTACGTCTGCAGGAAGGGTTGGGGTGACTATCTGCCAGAGGAATAATTCATCTATCAGCAGATGACTGGAGCACCACACAAACTACCCAGCCCCACGAGTGAACCAAGGATTTAAGAATGCAGCTCAGTACGTGACAAATCATTGCTGCAAACCAGGCTAAGGTCATTACTACAGGTACAGAAAATGTTAATAGCCGTCAAGTGAGATGCAGCCTGTGCACCATTTTTTTCTGTTGGAATTCACTACTTCTCCCTTATTTTCCTCAATGTGCTTCTTTGGAGAGAGGCGCTTTGAGTCACTTGCCACTGYGCTGTATTTCTCACAGCAGAGGCACAAGGTATGTATTTCAAATGGTCAATGCTACGTTTTTGATTCAATCGCAGATGTGGGTACGAAAGGTCTAGCACATGTTATGCTTTTAGCAGCCCGCAAAACCTTGTAGCTGGAAAATAATGCCTTCCAGCATTACTACCTGAGCTACAGGTATTAAATAGGAATTGGTAGCTTTTGCCTGGGCATTTTTCACATTGTATTACACCCATTTTTAAATATTGCAAAGTAGGGGAGATCAATACAGAGGTATTTGGACTCTCATGGAAATTAGAGCAGAATTTGAGTGATGCCCTGTGAGCTACAAGGGGAGGGCGTAAGAACCAGACTAGGCTTAAACCCACTTGCATGTTGTTTGAAGCCAGCTCCATACCAGCACCCCATCCCGCTTCCTCACTCCACAGAAAGCCTAGCCCCTGCCTTGTGGTATTCGAATGCTTTGGTCATGCAGCTCCTATCAGGCAGTTCTGCTTCTCCCATGCCAGCGATGCCATTAGCAGACACACTGTGCTGACTAGGTTTTTACACCTAGGAAGAACTAAAAATAAAACTTTCCAGGAATTTTAACCATCCAACAGCAGCAGCACCATGCTATTGCTAACGGCAACCCCACTGCTGTTCCTGGGCAAGAACCAAGAACTGACATATATATCTATATAGATCTGTATCTATCTCAGTGCTTTACCTGTGCATATTAAGGGAATTCAGAAGGGAAGAGTTGTCCATTCAAAAGGCAAACAATTCTTGTGACATAGCAGTGTTTGGGCAGATGAACAGAGCTGACCCATGTCAGAGTAGCAATTAATGTATATTTCTATGTAAGAAGCCTCAGGAAGATGAAACTAAGACTAAGCTGTTGCCAAGAAAGCCTGGAAACTGTAAAAACAGAGAGATGCCTATCAAGGTGTTTTTGTAAGCTATCCTTACTCCCTGCCCCCAAACTCCCAGCCAGACCTTGTCCTGACAGCACACAGCTCTCAGCACTCCCAGCTGATTTTATTTCTGAACCCAGCTGGTTATGAGACCCTCAGATAGCACACGCTCTGTTTATTCAGAGATGGAAATTACACTTTGGGTCTAGTTTTTAGCAGTTCTCTTTGAAGTGCACACAGCTTTATAGATATTGCTAAAAGACTTTGTTTCCACTGAATCTGCAGCTGACAAATTCAGGTACTGTGGGAGCTGCTGAGCTCCAGCACACCAAACAGAGCTCTGCGAAATCACTCTGCCTCCCTTCTAATCAAAACAAAGCTTTTAAGCGATAATATTTGGCTCTCATTACAACTGATACTCAGTGCTGGACCACCATGCTGAAAGAGATGAAATTAAGCTTTGAAAGGAAGGACAAAGTGAGAGCTGCCTATGCAGGACTAGGTCACACAGAAGCAGCTTTCCAGAACATAGGAACACAATAGGTCTCGTTCACACAATGAAAATTAACAGCTAAACGTTAACCTAAGCCTGACCCTCTTACCAGTCCTTCCAGAGAGAGAGTTTTCAGTAAGTTATGTACAGGGATTCCTGAAAATACAGAATTATGGACTTGGGGGAAGGAAGGGAAGGGAATCGCACGAACACAAGAACTGGTCTATGCGGGCAAGTTGGAAAGTGGAGTGAATAGGCATAAAGACTAAGAAATATGCTCCGAGGTTTTTGGTCGGATCACTTACTCTGCATTAGTTGCAACCTAGAGAGGCTTACATACACCATAGCTCTGATCCAATTTACTGTGGGTTATGAAGAAATTGGCAGGAACATGCTATAGAGCCTATTTTTACAACCTACCTTAGCTTTGAAGCATCTATCATTACTTCACATAGATAAGCTAATCATTGTTGCTTCTTTCCCTTTAACACAGGCTTTATGATATAAACATCGCATTGAAGCAAGTGAGAAATCTTTGCCTTCCAAAACATCCTGAACCCATCCTTAGCACAAGCTTTCCCATAGCACAAGCACTCGTAACATTCACCAAACCAATGTATGCCCATTCTGACACCTGCACATTATACTGCATTTTATATGCCACCGAGGCGAAGGGCTCTGGAGCGAAGGATCCGGGGGACCTTTCCTAACGTGGCAAAACCGCGGCAAAAACCGCGAAGGCAAAAACCCTCGAAGGCAAAAGCCCAGGGAGAGAGAGGGAGCCCCAGCCCCCCCCCTCCCCGRGCCGGAGGAGCGAGCTCCTGGCGAGCGGCAGCGCTGACTCGGCGTGGGCGGGGACAGGAGGGGCGGCGGCCCAACCCCCTCACWTACAAGAGCAGCSCCCAGGGAGCGCGAGCGACCCGGAGCGCGGCGAACAGGGCGGGCAAACAGGASGYGGCGCCTCAGAAGTGTGGCGCGGCAGTTCGCGCGGCAGTTCGCGCAGGGAAGGCGAGCCGGCGGGGCGCAGCCCCCCTCCTGGCTCTAGAGGCCAACTCAAC
>JAYKAV010003468.1:44925-266566 GCA_035582835.1 Phoebastria nigripes | reverse complement strand
GTTCTCATCATGCAATTGGCAGAGCAGCGGGAGCAGGCTCTGCTCCACCTGCGTCTTCAGTGGCGCTTTTCCCACTTCCCCTACAAACTCCATCACATCTCGGAAGAGGTGAATGGAGACCAGTTGCACATAGTTGGAGTCCTGGTGGCAAGGAAGAGGGCAAGACCTCAGCACCGGCTGCTCCCGGCCCACCTGGGCACAGGTCTGAAAATCCACAGGGCATAAAGTTTCCTGGCAGCACCCAGCGCCCGTGGTGGGGGGCACAAAGCCTTACGTTGTCAAAGAGTGGCCGGAGCCGCTCAGCCAGCTGCAGAGTGATGGAGCTGGCAGTCGGGATGCCTATGGCCGAGAGCACCCTGCTGAGCACAGAGAGGGTCATCTCGACCACCTCCCTGTCTGCATCCTGCAGTAGCTCTATGAGTCTTGGCAGCAGGAACTGCATTCTCTTGTCCTGTGTGGAAGACAATGCTGTGTTGTGAAGCCATCAAAGGCTGCACGGCCAAAACCGCTCCGGCGGTTCAACCCCACGCTGCTGCCTCGGGGCCCAGAAGCCAAAGGCCTGCTGCGGAGGACTCGGCCAGGTGAATGGGGAGGCAGGAGAACTGGGAGCAGCTCCCACAGCTCCCGAAGCCCAGCCAAGTCCAAGCTACTGYGTTACCCAGCACCCCTTACCCAGCCCCATGCTGCCAGCACGGCTTCAGCTGGCTGCCCCCTTCTCACCATCACGGATCTCCTGCAGAGCACTACGAGGCCTCTGAGCGCCAGGCGATGCATCACTCTGCACTCACTCTGCAGGTACCTTGGGACGAGCTGGAGGATGTGGTCATCCCATTTCTTCATGTCACGGTAGGGCAGGAGCTGAAACACACAGAGCAGTGACAGGGGTGCCCGGCCGGCAGGACCCCAGCACCACGCAGGGCTGGGTCCAGCCAGCGGCACAGGGCGTGGGCRCYGTCCCAGGCAGCCGAGCCCAAAGGCTCCGCTGCGCCTCCCAGCCCTCGGCAGCCTCCGATTCCTCGGTCTTCGAGGAGCCACGATGGAAGAGCGAGAGCTGGCACAAGGGGGGCACGAAACACAGGTGGGGACAAGTGTCACCCCAGCAGCAAGGGGCCAAGGGCACGCAGCGGAGCCCACSCTCTGCCCCAGCTCCACCAACTGGGCTCCCCCTGCAGCTGCAGCTACGAGACGGCAGAGTGGTGGGAGGCAGCTCAGCGAGGCAGCGCTCGCCATCACGCTCACCTCAACAAGGAAYGCCATGGCAGAGACCTCCAAGCGTGGCTCCTTCCTGTGGAGCAGCTCGACCAGGTAGTGTGAGATGCAGTGACGCAAGCTGCTCGAGGCACCGCGCATCTGTCTGGCGGGGGGAAGAAGGCACCGTCGACCCTGAGCAGGGCGAGCAAACCTCTCCCAGGACTGACTCACACAGGCCTGGTCTTTCCCCACCACCCCTCGCCAGGAGAAAGGCAGTGCCCAACACCAGCAGGCTCCTTYTGGGGAGGAGACTGGAAAAACACTCTTCCTGCCTGGAAGCCTTCCCTTCTGAGGAGACTCCTTTCCTGCCCACGGGGCACTCATGTCCCCCAGGCTCTGCYGCTGGCCCTCAGTGCATCCTGCCCTACCCCRGCGGGCTGCCCTGGGTGGGGCTGCCTGCAGACAGAACCCCCCGCTCTGTGCCGCAAGCCCAGGCCCCACGGGAGGGGACGCTGGTGCTTTGGGGGGTTTTTCCGGTCTGCTGGGCCATCCCTCGGTGCCAAGTCCCTCTCACCCACGACCGAGGGGATTGTGTGGGGCGCCCCGTCTGCAGGGGAGAAATGGCCGGGGGAGTGGGGAGAAGGGGGCTCTCACCTGGCCAGCAGACCCATTGCGCAGTGGTGGGTCTCAGTGTTGAGGAGTGTGTCCCAGCCACACTTGCATTGGACATCAAACACCTCATGCTCATACCCAAGACAGCAGAGCAGTGCTTTCACGGTCTGCACTGCCAATCTGYGTGCAGAGCAAAACCCAGGTCACGCTGGGAGCCCTGGCCCCAGCTCCGGGGCCATGCGAGGCATGGGAGGACTGGGATGGCGCACCTGTTGGGGCTGGCGGGAAGGCAGCCTTCCTGCTGGCATCCCCTCCAGAACGTATCGACCTCCTCTGGCATCTGCTCTGTGCTGAAGAAAATTTGGAAGAGCAGAGCCAGGAACAAGCCAGGGAAATGCGCCTCAAACCACTTTGGGCACCTGGGCAGCTGGAGGATCTCCCACAGCGCCCTGGTTGCCTGCAGAAAACAAAACACCCAGAGACAGCGCTCAGTGCCGAGACGTCCCYGTCGCAGGGCCCGAGCGTGGGAGGGCGAGGCTCAGGCGCTGCCCTGGGCCACGGGAGACGCAGGGGGAGCACCCGGCCTGGCTGCCCCTGAACCCGCCCCTACCCCAGGTTTCCAGCCCACCGTGTGAGGCAGGGAGATGCAGTGGCGGGGGAGGATGGAGAGCCGCCCGGAGAGGCGACCCTGGGGGTGAGCAAAGGCCTGGTCCAGAAACTCACGGCCAGGGCAAAGACGTCCTTTTTGTCCCCGTCGGAGGTGGACGTGCTGTGCAGCGGCCAGTCCTTCAGCACGCGGAGCAGCTCCAGCAACACGTTCTCTGCAATCCTCCTCACGGAGACCATCGCCCTCCACATGGTCGTGGCAGCTCTGCAGGCCCAGAGCTCTGTGTCAGCGGGGTCTCGGCCACAGCGCCGTGGCCTGGGCAACCCCGGGGGCCCAGGCTGCCCGCCAGCCCTGCCTCTGCCCACTGCCCCTCGCCGGCCAGCACCCAGCGGGCCTGCCCCTGCGGGCAGCAGGCGGCTGAGCGAYGGTGCCTTGAGGGGCAGGGAGGAAGCATGGCAGCCGCTCTGGGGCTGACGTGCCAAGGCTGGGAAACGGAGGGGCCGGAGGGTCCTGACAATCTCTGTCTGTCTGGCAGCCCACATGGGACGGGCTCTACAGGCTGATGGGCTCTAAAGGCTGGTGAGCCCTGAGCCCTCAAGGCAGGTGGGCCCCATACCTGTCGCATGAYGGGGCACAGCGCAGGAGGGTCACCACCACATCATGGGGGTGCTYGTGGGTCAGCTCCTGAAGGGCGTTGTCCAGCCTGTGCTTGGCAGACACATCCGTGTTGGACGTGAGCCACCGGTAGATGCACCTCACGATGCTCGGCACCTGGAGGAGACGTGGCTGAGAGTTGGAGTCCTGCCAGAGCGAGCCATTTCCCCAGCYTCCCCCGAGAAGTGCTTCCCTTCCCACCACACTGTGCTGGCCCAAAAGGCTGTCGGGTGCCCAGCGGACCCGGCTTCAGGGGGCACACGATCCCCGGGGGGCTCGAGCCCCGGCCACAGGCTACTTACACGCTCCAAACTGGAGGTGTCACTTTCCACAAGCACATCCAGCATGGCAGCACAAGCCTCCGCATTATAGGAGTCCGAGTCTGCCATGCCCTCGATGGCTGTGATGGTGGTGTCTTCACGCTCAGTGGGCTTGAGGGATTCCCAAAACACCTGCAGGAGAAGGAAGGGCAGGGAAGAGAGGGATGTCACATCGAGTGCCCCGACGGCGGTGCTCGGCTGAGCAGCAAGAGCAGGCCCAGCCCAGGCGGGGATGGCTGCGGGTACCTGTGCTTTGCTGTGGAAGAGGGCACGGGTGTGTTCCTGCACTTTGGGCATGTTGCAGACTGGATCTGGCAAAGACCGAGCACAGGCAGAGCTGAGGGGCTGCGGGAGAGGCTGGAGAACACAGCCGAGCCCCGCGCTCCCCAGGCAGGGCCAGCCCCAGGACAGGGGCTGGTGGGGACACTGACCCCCCTCTCCCTGGCCGCAGGTTGGGGCTGGGGGTGCCCAGTAGATGGAGCATGGCCGGAGCCCGGCCGTGGGGAACAGCCCCGTCCGCTGTTCCCCTCTTTCCCTGGGGAYGTCCGCGGGGGATGGGATGGGGCCAAGCCGGCTGCAGCCACTAGCCGTGGCCCAGCTCAGCCACTCACCCGCTTGCAGCGGCTGGACCTCCTCCAGCTCATCAGGATGCCATGCTGGGGCAGCCCCAGCGCCTTCCTCCTCCTCCGCCTCTGCCAGCATCCAGGCCAGCCTGGGCACGCTGGGGGGTCTCTCCGCCATCCCGCTGAGGCCTGGTCTCGAGGGCTCCTGCYGTAGGGATGGGAGACGCCTCGGAAAAGCGCCGCAGACGCGGGTTAGCAGGGAACGAGGTGGCTGCACAGGGGCTCMTCGCAGCACCCCGACTCCGTCCCGTCCTGTCCCGTCGCGTCCTCCGGGCACTGTGGGGTGGCCGCGTCGCCACCAGTGCCCATATCATGGTGGGTCACAAAGGGCCCTGTGACACACTGCCACGTGTCTGTGCCCTGGGGCCTCCCCCAGCCCGGCAGACCTGCCCCGCAGCGGCACAGCACTGAAGGAGCTCCACAGGAGACGACTAAAAAGGCACCTCGGACCCCTCAACAATCCAGCCAGCAACACACGGGCAGGAAACAAATGGCGGTTCATGGGCGGGAGAGTACTTGTGGACATCTCCGAGGACAAGTTTGTCAGGGATCCCCACACAGGCAGCCAAGTTTGCACAAACAGGAGTCAGTACTGAAGAGGATACAGAGGACAGCAACTTGTTTGAAAGCAAACCCAATCCATTAAATGGGTGTTTTTCTTTGGAGTTTTTCCCAGCATAATATACTGTGTGATGAAATTAATAGCAGGCTGCCCATGGACTGATAACAACCTGCACCTGCAGTGTGATCAGTGATCACCCGAGGCCAGCACTGAGGCAGACCAAGAAGTGCCCATTCCTCCACTGCCAGCTGAAGTAGTCTGATTTGCTTGCTTTTAATGTCACTGATCCACAAGTTCATTTTTGGTGAGAACTCCCTGGAGCTGTAATTCTTACATCTTCCTCCCTGAGGAAAGACAAGATCGAAGCACCCAAATCCCATAGACTTTTCCTCCAAACTTCTGTGTCTCAGTTCCCAGCTTCCAAGGTGTGGGGTCTCAGCTAAGCTGACAAATATTCAGTGTGCTTTCCTTGGTTGATATTCTCCAAACGGAAGAGATATAAAGAGTGGTAACGAGAACCAGTTAGTGAATATGGCTGGAGAGCTTCCACTGTCGCCTCAGTGCCAGCAGTCTGCATGCAAGCCTCCCAGCAGATGAGGTTTTAATCTCATCTGTATTTACCTTCTGCGTTCAACTGACTCAGGAAGACTGGTATTTATCTTCATGTTTTAAAAGGAGGAAAAAAAAAATATTCAGGATCTTACATTTTTTCTTCATTCGATATTGAACCTGACAGCTAGCAAAGGTTTCTGTTAATTTTAATAAGACTTAAAAGCCAGAGTCTGTTCCTGAAGAGGACGTTGCCATGAACATACGTTTATCGATGGAGAGATCATGTTCATACAGAAGATGTCTGAACTACGGGCATGCGTTGCTTTAAGGATGGCTCCAGCCATGTTCTTTACCTGGATTCTCTGTCTGATCCTTTCTCAAGCCCCCATTTCTTCATCCTCCAGGGTTCTCCCCTTTGCCCCAATGGGTCAGACTGCAATCTCCCCACAGGCATCTCATCCTACAGCCAAAAGAGACAAGGAGACAAAGTATACCAGGTCAAAGTCACCTCATTTGTAGCACAATAAAATCACAATGCAGAAGGCCTGTACCTCCTCAGCAACACATCAGCACTGGTGATGATGCCAAAAGTGGGGATACTGTGGGCACAATTGCATGTGGTTTGGCAGAAGGCTTGGGGAAAAGGGGACATAAGGGCTTTATATTAACTTCCCAGCCTCACAGCAATACCTAGCAGCTTCAGGTGCAGCCTGTCATCTTGGCTGCCTTTAATTGCCGTGCTTGAGGTCAGACTCACCTTCCACAGTCAAGTGTCTCAAGCCAGCTGCATCTGTGCCATCGTTAGAGGCTGTGATGGGACCCAAGCCTTGAGGTGCATCTGCTCTACCTCTCCTTCATGCAAGCACCTTAAAAACATGTGAATGAGCTTCTAAACTCTAAATCCAAGACTTACTAGGAACAAACCATAACAGTGCTGTTTTCAGAGGAACTCTCTCAGCATACTTTCACTCATAACTGAGGCTGGTAGGTTGCAAGCCCACGTAGCTTTCTCTAGGATTTCCTGATGGTGATGCTTCTCACAGGACCCTTCTTCTCTCCCCAAGCTCCAGAGGGGAATAGGACATGGTTGGGAAGAGGAACCTCACTTTGCCCTTCTGAGCAACGGCACAGTAGGAACATTCCCCAGCAACTCGGATGTTCTGCATGCAACTTCCTTTCCTGAAAACAAGAAAGCCAGCTCTGCAACAGTGCTAAACCCACAAGTACATTACCTGTAGCATCACACAACAAGAGCCACGGGGCACATAAGAAATGTAGGGGTTTGTATGCTCTAGGAGAGGAAGGAGTAGCAGACACTGAAGAAAAGCAGGGACTCATGTGGATGAGATTCAGTGATGAAGGGAAGTAAGCATGTTGCTTTGCTCTGCTTGAGAAGATGGGTCACATTGGGGCGCTCTAGAGCCAAAGCCTCTGAAGGCAACATGGGGTGAGCTCACAAACCATTCAAAGATGAGCAAGAAAGTATCAAAATCATGTGTGCATGTGCCGAATTTGGTATCTGCTGAAAAGATGGCCCAGTTCACAAGCTCAGACTTTGCTGCTAGAGGATCCTACTCTGGTCTTGCTGGAGGCCATTCCCTGCCAATGCATGGCCATCCATTGTTCCTGGATCAAGTCTTCTGGACCCATGGGAACAAGTCTGCCCAGAGTCCATCTGGCAGCAGAAATTGGCAGAACATATCTGCTTCTAGCACTTCTCTTGGCTGCTCCTTCAGGGTGGTGGCATCATAATCAGAGACACAGAACAGGTTCTCATCCCAGAGTTATCTCCATCCTCTGCACTCCCCGAAGTAAGTGTCTCCCTTTTAATTCATCAGGGAACCTCCCTGTTCATGGCTGTACATTTCCTTGCACAGCAGGCATCTAGTTTTGTTTGGATGTCAGCTGCTAGCAGCAGCAACTGGAGTGTTGAACACCAGAGACTGGGCTTCTTTTTTTCCACAATGGAAGAAAAAAAGTCAAAAGAACACAAGGAAACTTGAAAGTATCTCTGTACAAGTCTAATTGACTTGTGAAACTCAGCAGCTCATGGTATTTTTGTGCTGTAGGTAATCACTTCCATGAAAAATCATTCCAGGAAGGAACAACAGCTTCTGTATTCTGACAGGTATCAACTATTGCTGCTGATTCCTCCAGTTCCTCCTCACAACAGGCACCTGCAAGAGCCCAGACATCCATGCACTTTGACTTTGGCTGACCACTTACAGAGAAGTCACCCAGGAGCACAGGTCTTTGGAGCAGGAGACGGGTACCACGGTTCTCAAGAATCAGTGGGGTGGCAGGTCTCCTTCTGCGAGGACACATTCTCCATCATACCTACTGATTTCAGTACACCCAAGGCAAAAGGTGGCAGAGGACCATTTGGGCACTTGTCTATTTGGACACATGTACCTCGTCCACGTTACAAACAACCTGTTTATGATTACCACAAGCCATGACTTCTTTCAAGGAGGCCATGTCAGCTTCTTGTGGAAGGCCCCATGCCCTTCCCGCTGAGGCTGCTTATGCAGCCATGGGTGCTCCTTCTGCTGAAATGAGCAGGCAGAAGAGGGGCCCATCAGCGAGGTGAGTGTTTACTTATTTTTTGAGCTGTTACTAGGGTTCATTGCCAGCTGTCTTAGTTTTGAGAACGGATCCTTCTTCCAGACACAATGCAGTCAGTGAATTGCAGCCGTATCTCAGCTGTAGCTGGAGGGAACGGGTTGGGGAAGATGGAAGCAGACATTTTGCCTGTACTTGGCTTCCTGAGACAGTGTTTAGAGCACTGCTGTCACATCAAATCAGAGGAAGATGCCATGAACGGCTCGCATCATTCCCCTCTTTCCAAGAGGGTGACATGCTGTCTTCTCTCATGTTCACTTCTTAAGGTGCTCCTCAGCCATGGCTGTAAGGAGGACACTGGAGCTGGAGAAAGGCCACCTACTCTTTAAAGTCATCCTTAAACAGAACGGAGAAGGGATGTGTGCATCCTGGAGCTCTCCTTCACCTCTTTGCCCTGATGTAATCAGGCTCTTCTTTTTTTCAATAATTAATAGCAACAGGAATAAGGGCAATACAAGAATAACTGAGGAAACCTGCATGAGCATATTGGAACATGCATTAACAGCAGTACAAGGGAACATCTTTTACTGTCCAGTGTGACTCTCAGCCCTGTTCTTGCTATGACCTGCACACAGCCAGGTGAGTGCAGTATTTTCCAAGGCACTATGGTGCCAGCTTTCCAAAGCAACTGGTTGGCTCTGGTCTTGGCTGCCCAACTCAGAAAGTTTTTAAAGGGCCCAGTTTTGGAAAAGCAGAAACAACTTCTCCAGTGAAGTGACTTGGGTTGAACACCTGAAACTCACAGGCTCCCCCCTGTTCCCTGCGAACAAGATCAGTCCATATCTCCTCTCATGCTCACAATCCTCCCTCCTCACCTAAAGCTACCGGAGTCAGGGGGCAGCTAACCCCAAGACTGCTGTTGAGGAGTCTCTCATCATCAGTGTCAGGGCCCTGAGGGCACTAATAGGCCTTGATGGCCCTGACCAGCCCCTCCACCRGGGCCTCCACCCACAGCCCCAGCTGTTGAAGCTCAGGCCTGGATCTTCAGTGCCTGAGCTATGTGGTAGGTGTGCCAATCTCCAGCCTAGCCAAGGGAACATGGCTGGAGCGAATTATCTAGATATCTAGGCTTTCCCTCATTCTCACTGTTTTTCCTCTCCATTGTGTTGCTCTGGGAAGCATAGGAAGTGCCTTTTCCTCTCCTTGTCCCTGTCTTTCTCTCCTCCACTGGATCTGAAGTTCAGCTCTGCCCGTATTTTGGCTACGGCCTCTGCCTGCAAGGGGGGGGCCCTTGTTACACTGGATTGCACTGGGGCAATTCACAATTGCTATGTTCGACCTGCAATGCCACGTGCTGGCCAACACACGTTGATCCATCTAGTTTTATTTCTCCCAAGTCCCATATCCGGTGTCCCCATAACAAGCACTGGGCTACAGCGTTCACACTGGTGATGCTTAGAGGTGCCCCTTCTGGCTGTGATCTTAAAGATCCAGCGAAGCCATATGCATCTGATTTCCCCATATGAGGCCTTTGAAGAATAGCTCCTATGCTTCATGGAGCACCATGTTTAATTTATGAGTCTGCCAAAAGATTCAAGGCTCTTCCAGAGCAACATCAGGGAGAATGTGGCTACTTCCAAACAGATGGTCCCACAGGGGTAAGTGCTACTGAATCAATTAACAACCCCACACAGTAAAGGTGACGCCTTTGGTGAGATTTTCAGGCCAAGCCATATGTCTGGCATCTAACCCTGGAGATTTGACTACAGTCCCAGGGAGATGGCAGGTTTTGGGCCTAAAAGAGCTTTGCCTCAGGGCAAAAGCTCATGGGGGAAAAAAGCAAACAACCAGTTTGAAACTCTTGTGCCGCTCTCTTAGCCCTTGCCCACATTTCATAGACTATGAGAGATTTCATTAACCCATGGGCATGGGTACGCCATGGGCGCACCATGCCTCCAGCCTCCACTGGAAGATAGGAACAACTCAGGGGAAACAGCCTTCCTGCAGTGACCAACCCCTCTACATCCCAGCTCCAGAAAGGCAGAGAGGTCCGGCAATCTTTGCTTTAAATCACTTTGACTCAGTTCTAACTACTAAGGCGGAAAGACGGATTACTTGGGATTTCAAACACATCTATTAAAAAAGGGCTCTGGGAAACAGTACAAGGGGAACACAGAAAGACCATTTTTTCTGCAGAAAAAGACCAGTTTTTCTGCAGAAAAAGACCAGTTTTCTGCAGAAACAAAGGATAAAAACCCATAAAGATCTTCATCTGTAGCTTATGAAAATATAATGTGTAGGACATAGGATCTAGAAGAGATCATAAATAAATTTCAAATTCTGGATAGAAAGCCAAAACAGCTTCCTTTGAAAAACCAAACATGTTTTAAATGTCGATTTTGACAAAAATGTCAGCATTTTCCCTGGAAACAAGAAACTCTTCATTGAACATTTATTTGATTTAAAACCCAGTTTCCTCTCTGAGTTTTTTTTTAAAGGAAAATGTTGGCTAGCCCTGCCARTCCTGTGTATAAATTTCTTCCAAACACAGAGAGCAAAGTGTTGGTTGCAAATCAGAATTTTCCCTGCTAAACAGATAAGGCAAAGGGAGAGAGAAAATGCACCTGCCATCCCCAGAACAAGCTACGGTTCAAAAGCACCAAAATGCTTCATTCCCATAAAATCCAAGCAGATCTTAAAGTACCATGGCCACACAATCACATCAATATCAGGTTAAATGGAAGCAAAAGGTTCAGAAAGTCTCAATGAAGCACCTTTACCTATGGTAAAGCTTAACTTTTGATTAGGTTTAAGG
Source organism: Phoebastria nigripes (assembly GCA_035582835.1). NCBI lineage: Eukaryota > Metazoa > Chordata > Aves > Procellariiformes > Diomedeidae > Phoebastria > Phoebastria nigripes. The sequence continues at coordinate 256,068 of JAYKAV010003468.1, read as the reverse complement.
AAACAAAGAAAATTAGAAGTGCTTGATTCAGTGCTCGCTTGTTAATACACGAGTCAGCACCGGTGCACTGGAGGGAACACTTCGATGACTTTCTGACAGCAAACGTGTTGCCATGTTGGTACCTGGGAGCTCTCTGCCACCTTCCTGTAGGAGGTCACCAAGATGCAGCCTTGGCCTTTGGACCTGCATGGGTAAGCTTTGTGAGACTGTCTTGTTCTTCATGCCAGCTAACATCTGAATAGCCCTTCATGGTCTATCTGACATAGCTAGGGACCTGCCTTTATGCAGATCCTGCATGCATATCTTTGGTGTATAAAATGCAAGCAGCTCACCCTGGTTCCCATGTGTGCACTGGACGTGGCTGGTGTTTGATAGGATAATTGGCTTGTCAATGCATGTCCTGCTTCCCAGGATCTCCAAGGGATGCAGTCTGTAGAGCAAATCATCCTCCGTATTCAAACCTTTGTCATCAAATCACTTGTATTTGGAGAGCTGCTGAGTTTAACTTATCACTGTGCTGCCTGGAGGCAAGTAAAGAAGGTTAGCAAGGAAGCAACACAGCCTTAATTCTCCGAAAGAACTGCTCATTTCAGGGCTATCAATCAGATGTGCTCTTTCCCCAGGGGTTAGACAATGGGAGGAGAGAAAATAAAGAGGTGCTTSATAGAAGTCACAGTCCCACCTAGCCTGCTGTAAAATTATCAGAAGGTCGAGTCCATTTGGCTCTGCTCTGGGTGCATCTGCCTTTCTTTTTCCAGCTAGATGTTTTGTAATGAAACAATATGTTTCATTACGATGAGTATTTGCTGCATGCTTTTTACTGATGGGCCACAGCTCCCTCCTGCCACAGCCTCCTCTCCCTTTTCTACTCCATATGTTTTTCTCTCCTTTCCTTCCATACTCTGGTGGAGTATGGCTCTGCTGTCAGCAGGCAGAGGCTGAATCTCATGCTGGTCCTGTAGCACCACCTCACCACACTCCCTAAGAGGGTCTCAGACCAGGGAGGAGCTGGCAATGAGGTGGTTCATGGCTTTTGGACAGCCCATCCCCCTGGTTGTGGTGCTTGGGCAGAACTGAGCCAGAGGCACTGCGCAGAGAAGTGCGAGGCCGGAGCAATACATGGCACAAAGAGGAGACTCCCCACCGTGTCCCCATGTGCCTGGCCAGGCGGGGAGCGTGATGGCCCCAGGCACTCTGGGCTGGCCTGCCTGCTCTGCCGTGCCTGGCAGCAGGCTCGGGGCTTCCCTTCCATCTTCCCCACCTCGGAGGGCAATGTCTGGCATCGCTGCCATCAATGTTACTGTGTGTCAGGACAGACTGCAACAAACCCAAACAAGCAGAACAACCAGTCTGCTGACAAGATTATTCACAAAAAACAAGAGTTTGTAATTKCCTCTGGCAGCTGTTTGCCCAGGGTTTAGTATAGACAAAGAGACTTGCCCATGTCACAGCTCATTAAGTGCTGTGGCTCGTTAAGTGATAGCCAGTTTACTTACACAGAGGAAAGGCTGTTGCTAGACTTGCTGTGCTGTTTGCATTTCAGGACTGAGCTGAAGCCCATAGATTGCTGCTTTCAGCGACACAGGGACCAGTACCGAGGGGAAGCTTGTGGGAAAAGCCAAGGACCCTGGAAGGTTATCAGTCGGTTTCTCTCTTATTACTTCTGAAGGAGTTTTTGGCTCACTCAGCAGAGGTGTTTTGAGGGTACATATTAATAGATGGTTGAAAAATTTGTAAGTAAGTGCTGACCCAGAGATCCTGCTACAGATCAGGAGACCAAGGGTTAAAACCCCTCCAGCTGCCAGCTCACAGCCAGTCACTGGGGCTGGGAATGCTCAGCCACTGGGGGTGACAGCAGGAGTTTTAGGGACTGAAATCTCAGCGTAGCCAAACCAAATGTAGACAAAAGAATAACATGATGGCTATGTTATCACATCAATGGAGGGATCCGCAAGGGGACCTGCACTCCCATGGAGTGGGAATAGCTGTCCTTTTAAGAAAGCCCCACCAGCTTTCCTGAAATTGTGAGCAGTTTCTCTCTAGAGGCAGGTGCCACAGGAGGAAACTGAGGACCTTTCTCATGTTGAATGAAGCCTTCAGTTCCCCCTGGACTGGTCCTTAAAGATAAGAAGCAGCAGAATGGCTGTACTTATTACAGAGACTGCACCAAGTGACATGGGATGGCAGTACGCCGCATTCGTACAGCTCTGAGCCTACCAGAGGGCTGATCTTGCATCAATGCGATAAACACAAAGGCGAGGACACAGCAGYTAATAAGGAGCCAGTTTTAGCAACTGCACAAGGCACTCTGCAAGCAAAAGCACCAGGCCTTGCAACATGCAGCATTTAACCAGACAGCAGAAGACCTCAGCTATAATTGTTAAGTACAGGAAAAGATACCTTCATCAGCTTATTCCATGCGTATTGCTCTGGGTCTGTCCTAGAAGAACCCTTCACACCAAAGCAAGTCCTGCCCTTAAGGAGCGGGGGAATAACATCTGGATGAAATGAAAAGCAAACCCTGTGTTACCCAGGCAGATCCCTTGTAGGTTGGGTTCCTTCAGGCAGATTGTCAGCTCAAATCCCAGGAAGCAGATCCTTGAAGTGAGTGACTCGTAAGAGCTAAGGCAGCTTCTCTGACTCACAGACCCAGTAACACAGAGTAGGACCTGTGTTCGAAAGCCCTCATTTTTCCTGGTTCACACTGGTAATGCTATGGTTCCTAATGACATGACTTCCTCAGCACACACAAAGCATCTCTCAAGCCAGCATGCATTTCATTCGTGCATACAACAGGCTTAGCAGCGGATATTACATTTCTGGGGAGACTAAGTCACACGCTCCCCTCCATGGAAGACAACACCAAGACATCAAACCAAGTGGAGAACCTGAGTGTGGTGGGTTGACCCCTGCCAGCAGCCAAACACCTGCCCAGCCTTTTGGTCACTCCTCTCTGTCACAGGATAGGGAGAAAACAGAAGGAAGGTGAGAAGACTCATGGATCGAGGTAATGACAGCCTCACAGGGAAAACAAAAGCTGCATGCGCAAGCAAAGCAAAAAGAGGAATTCAATACCTACTTCCCATCAGCAAGCAGATACCCAGCCACTGTTGGGAAGCAGGGCCTTAGCGTCACAGTTGCTTGGGAAGACAAACGCCATAACCATGAATGTCCTCCCTTATTCCTCCTTTCCCTGAGCTTTTACTGCTGAGCACGACATCATATGGTATGGAATATCCCTTTGGTCAGTTCAGGTCGACTGTTGCTGACTGAGCTGTTGTGTTTGTATTGCCCATACATGAAGAGCTCCTAGGCCATTCACGGTTGCACACCATCCACTGGACAGTGAAATGGTTTTGCATCTATTCTCATATTCTGATTAACTTATGAGCACTCAGCTGGATTCATTGTTTCTTGAAATTCAGAAGGATGCAGTCAGTCCTTGAGGTCATACTTGAGGTCACAACATTGTTAATTCATGCAGATCCCATTTCTTCCACACAGAGAGCCAGCAGAAAAACATGCATGCCCAATGAATTTTAAGCAGCTGGACTGAAAGACCATCATCTTGCTTTTTTTTCTAGCCACTTTCAGATAGACTCTAGAAAAAAAAAAAAATCCTTTATTTTTCAGATGGAAGATTTCACATATTTCCTTTTCCTATTTAAAAAAATCTGGTTTTGGCATCCAATAAGATTTTGTAGTTCTGAGCACTTTGCCTTCTGCCTTAGCAAAGGGAAGTCCCTTCCCCTCAAAAAGAAGATAGATTAAAATCCCATGCAGTCAGCCACCCCCCAACCCAAAAAACACAAATGTGCTTGCACCATTCCTTTTTCCTTCTCCATAGATTAATAGGGTTTGGTTTCCCAGTATTTACATGCAGATAACGGTATGCCGTAAGTGAGATGCTACCACCTGGAGAGCAGGTCCTGGACCATAGCAGCTGACTTACAGCACAGCAACTGTCAAAACACACTGAGAAATGCCCCCCAGCGCCAATGATCAGGATAACCAGGAGGAAGAGCAGAGCCAAGGGGATGCCCCAATACCCCTGGAAGGATGCCCACCGCTTGGTGGCCTCACTGCACAATGGTGAGCCCCTACCTCAGGGCAGGCAAGTCTCCACGTACATCCAGGGATGCCACAAGCCACAGACACTTGGGATCTTGAAGCCCAGCTCCACAACCCCATCTCAGCGGAGAGCAGAAGGATGCCCTGGAATCCAGACAGAATGTAGCCACCTCCTCTGTGTTTTGCCCTTTTGCAAATTGACTTGCTCTGCGGTCTCTGCTCTGCTTAATTGATCCACTGCCCATCTCCAGCAAACAAATTGTTCTCCTGTCTCATTCATAATATGCTTCAAATAAAGTGTGCTTCTGCCTGAGCGAACACCCTTCGGGGGTACTTTAAATTGTCACAGTGCATAAGGCTTTCCCTGAAATCTGCATTTTTACAGTGCTGGGTCTCCACAGTGGCCCCTGGAGCCACTCTTAATGTATTTCAAGGGATGTAGAAACTTATCTTGCTTAAAGAACTTGGCTAGGAAGGCAAAGCTTGCTTTAAACCAAATTCTTTCCATCCTCCCTTTTCCCCCAAAAAACATCTGTGTTTTGCTTTTTCATCCTGAAAACAAAGAAGAAAACCAAACTCCAAAAAGTCCTTCTTGATCCAGCTCTGAGAACCCACCAAATCAAAGCACAATCCAGTTGAAACTGGGCAAGAGCTGTAAGGATTCAAGTCCTTGTGGGATCTGAGGACCAGCAGCCATTGCAGTTGATTCAACCTGGTCTTGCTGCTTGAGGAGCATTGCTGAGGAAATCAGTGAGGTTGAACCCCCCAAAGCATGCTTTGAGCAAGTAGCCAGCATGCCCAGGAGATGCGATTCACAACTATGAAATCTCACGGCAAGCTTGTAATTTAATCCAGACCTAACAATGGTACGGAAATACTGCTGAAGGAGCAGCCATCACTGCTGATAAATGAGGAGGAGCTCAGATTTTGCACATTTCCCATGTATATTTCCAGGACACAGACCAAAAGCAAGCAGAAGGTGCCCAAATGCCACCCATTCTGCATTTCTTTAGTGATGCTAGACCCCTCTGAACACCTTGTGTGCGATGGAACTCAGTGAAACACACAGAGACAAGGGGATTGGATTTTGCTTGTGTTCGCACAGATTTGGAAAGTGAACCAGCTCCGCCACATGTATTATTGCACAAGAAAGTCCTAAAATGCTGTCTATTTTTGCTGTCAATCTGGTAAGAAGGATCTCCCACGAGAGGGAGCTCCCATGTTTGTGCAGGATGTCTTTGGGGAGCAAAGAACTCCTCAGTATCAGGAGGCATGGATCCAACTGCTCCATTTTTGTCTTTGAATCTGCATATCATGGGAAAAAAAAGACCAAGACCAAGGTCCCACAGCCTCTTCCCAGGAGCTCCAAGATGGGCAGCAAGGCACAAATGCACACCCAGGAGCATGGAGCAGTGCAAAGGTCTTTCACCTCGATTGATGCTGGCAGCTTCTCACCGCGCGGTCTGCCTTGCTCAGAGTCAGCGAGAGCAGATTTGGAGCATGGACATGGCAGGATATTGCAAAAGCTGGGATCAGAGCTGCTTCCCAGCTGGAGTCTAAAATAACTACGAGATTACCTCCATAGGGGTGCAGCCAGCACGTATAATGCTTGGCCTGTTCCTTTCCCAGCTTTCCACAGTCTTGCCTGGTGTCCCTTCCACCTTTCTTCAAAGCCTCCATCACTGCAGGAACTTTATTCCTGCCGAGGGGAAAGAGAGGGCTGAGCTTCCCTCTGCCGCCCTCCTCCTGCTCTCCCTCAGGTGCCGTGTCCCATGGGGAGTGCTTTGCAGGCAGCCTCTGGAGGGCCCCTCTCCATCCCCAGCTGCCAGAGGCTGCCCAGTCCCTCTGCACCATCCGTACCCCACCACACKCCCGGGAGTGCTCCTTTCCTGCCTGCACTGGGAAAAAGATCTCCAAGTCAACTGCTGGCAGGCATATGGACACCTTGGGAAAACAACTCCGAAATTAACTGCAGGCAAATACTTGAAGGGCAGGATCAAATTTGTAAACCCCAGGATCAAACTCATAAACCCTCCTTCTCCAGGGGCAGGAGAGGAGAAGCCTGATTCTGCAGAGGCTCCTATTCAGAGGTAAAGTTGACCTGGCAAAATGCAGCTGATCTCCCTTTGGGGATGAACTGAACCACATGGGATCACTGCAACTCAGAGAGCACCTCAGAAGAGTCCAGCCCATGTCTGTTACACTCCACAAATTAGCTCAAATAACTCTACCCACTGACCGCACAGGAAGGCAACAAGATCTGAGCACAAGCAAGGATCTTTCAAAGACACTATGCACTGTGCTGGCCTCACCAGCAGCAGGGATGACAGGTTTGGTGTCACTTCTGTCCCTAGGGTTGATGTAGAGCTCAACCCACCTCTGAGCTCCTCCGCTTTGTGTGCAGCTGTGGCATTGCTTGTTTGCTAGATCCTTGACTGCTGGGTTCTGCTTTCTGCAAAGTAATTCCAGCTATTGATTTTGCAGAGGGCCAATGTTCATATGGATTTTCTTCTCCCTCAAGAGCTGCAGTTCCCTTTCCCTTGTGTGGCCAGGCCACCGTCAGCTTGGGCTGGGATTTTTAACACTAATGCTATTTCACACTCAAGCCAAGGGTTTTTCTGGCATGAACTATCCTGTGAAAAGGCAGCAAGCGCAGAGATGCAAACTGTTCTTGGACAAGCTTGCAAGAGCCATTTCCTCCCCCAGAGAGCCAAAACCACTAGAGATGGCTGGAATAGCTGGTGCCGGAGCCCAGCACCAATGCAGAGGACTGTGCAAGGTAGACGTGACACTTGGTGCACCTGTTCAGTTTGAAAATCCTCTCAGATGTGTTTGAGGGTTTAGCAACCACTGCTGACAGCAGTGGCCAGGAAGAGGGGAATTAATGATATTTGGGCGGGGGGGCGGAGTAGGAATTCAAAGCAGACATGGGACACCATGACACCAAACAGCCCTAGAACATCTCTTCTCAGTGGAAAGACATCTGGGAGACATATCAGCAACATAAAAACAACAGTACATCTGTTAGCAAAGGCAGGAGCTTCTCACAGTTGCAGAACAACAGGCTGCCCGCACATCAGGAGAAGGGGYGAGGACAGCAACACATGGTTATAGCCAACAAACAGTGTTAAAGTAACCAGGCACGAGTGACTCCAACACCAGCAGATGCTAGTTAGTTTAGCATAAAGCTAATTCTGTTCTGTCCTGAAACAGCAAAGTCTCAGGAGAAGGGATCCAACGGACACGACCTCAATGATGCTGTGAGGGTACAAATCGGCAAAGTAATGCAGCCACCCTCACCCCCCTAAGAAAAAGGGGTGACTCTGCAGAAGCCAAGCCCTGCATTCCTGGGGAACCACCCTATCACGGCTGTGCATCAGCCAAGCAAGACCGATTGACAGCACTCATCCATGAATCTATGCCAGAGAAGGATGGATGCTCCTTCTCTGCCTCCCTAGTCTACTAGCACTGCGCTGGTGTCCAGCAAGACTGGCATAAGAGAGSCTGACTTCATCCTCTTGCCATCTTTGGTTACAGATATGTCAGCAGCTCAGGTCCTTGCCTGTCTCAGACACACCGTTGCTGGTCCCCAGGCACCTGTGGTGATATAGATCACTCCCATGTAGGTGTTCCTCCTGCTGACCTAAAATTAAAGTCTCCTCAAACTTTGCAGAAGGTAAGAAATACAAAATGAAAGCTARCGTGCTCTGGGTTGAAAAGAAATGTTTCACTGGAGGTTAAACACAGTGCTGGGTTTTGACTGTAGCTTTCTAAAACCTGTCAAGAAAACCTGCCAAGTAAGTTTCAGTATGAAATAATTAAAAAAGGGAACTGAAAACATTTCCTATAGAAAGAAGACTTCACATTAGCTTTAAGATTATTTTTTGTGACACACACATTTATCAAACAACATGAAAAGTTTCAGCCCATCCAAATCCAACTTTCCTAGGTCCAGGAAATAATAATAATAATAATGATGATGATGATGATGATGATAATAATAATCCCATTATTCAAAAGTACCTCCTAGCCATGAGCTGGTCATTCCTACCAGCATGATGGCTGATGTGCTCCATCATTCTTTATATCACCAGCTGGGCTTGGAAAGTCTTTGGATCTATCAAAAGGATACACAAGTGTATTTCTTTGGGCAGATGACTGATATCTAATGCCCATTGTACGTGAAACTTGTGGGCACAGAAGGTCGTGTACATGGCTGGCCACTCAACTCGGTATTGGGTACAAAGCATTGCACATTCCAGATGTGCTGGAGTGCCTAAGTACTAGAAGAGACTTCATACTTCATCTAAGTTGTTTTTTTAATTATTTAAACCAAAGCAAAAGGTGTCTCAGCTGCTCCCCAGGAACACAGTAGTTAACTTTGCACCCACTGTCCCAGGTGTCCCAAGTCAGCGTGCAGCACCGGTCCGTGGCTCTTCTCTTGCCTGCTGCRGAAACTCGGCATGGCTCTGACACTGAGCTGCAGCCAGCGAAGAGGACATGGGCCAGGCGTGAATGAACACCACCTCCCCATGTCCTCCTTCATCTCTACTTAATGCATGAACCATCAGAAAGTGTTCTGCTCTACTGCCCATGGCTCCAGCCCCCATGTATAATGCATGGTGCATGTAGGTGATGTGGGCAAACACCAGGCTGAGCTTTTATAGAAATATTTACCTTGCTCTCCACTGCCTTTGGGGCCCTGGGAGACATCTGCTCCCGGCCTCCACAATGCCGCCTGGGGACTGATGCTTTCAGCCTCATGGATGCAGGCAGCATCAGACATAACTTCTCCCAGCTGGCTCGAGCCCAGAGCCTCCTTTTGCTGCAGGCTGCAGCTCACAGACCCCAGCCCTGGCCAGCATTTGCTGCAGCTTGGAAAAACAGTGGGCATGAGGGCAAAGGAGAAAGGTGCAGAGAAAGAAGAAGAAAAAAGAAATCCCCTTTGCTCTCCTCCTCCCCTGCATGCATGCTGTTAGAAGTGCTAAATCTGCTCCCTCCCAAGTTATAACCCAGCAGGGCATGAACAGAGCCCCCCAACGCTCTCACCATTGCTCCCAGGTCAGCTGCATCCCCTGCTACCGGTGAGGGGACCAGGGGCTGTTCCTTGAAAGGCCACAGGGCTCACCCAGGCTCAGCCCCTCCTTGCTGCCGACCTCCATCTCCCCATGTGAGGAGGCTGCGTCTCATCAGTGCCCGCGAGGCACCCGACTGGACTGTAACTGGACTTAAATAAGTCTTYGCTTGGGCTGTTCAAACATTAACTTGACTGACAGTAAGTTTTCTTGTATCCACACGTAAGTCATGTATTTTTGGCTGCCCACAACCACGTGGCAGAGTCAATGGCAGGCGCGGGGCATGGAGGCAGAGCAAAGTGCATGGAGGGTGTAGGACTAGGAGGGTGTAGGCAGAGCAGAGTGCCGGGTGTAGGAGTTTCACCTCCCCGGTACTGCCGGAGCAAGGCCACCTGAACACATCTTCCCCTGCTGCAAGGAGCCAGGAGGCACCACAGCTCTTCCTGCCCTTCCTCGGACAGAGCTGAGCCCAGAGCTACACAAGCATCCTTGAATCTCTGCATCCTCTTTCCTCACACCTTCCTTGGGCTCACCCAGCTCTTCAGGGGTGGACGCATCTCATGGGACAACGCTTACCCCAGGCGTGCAAACAAGAGCGCAACAGCACATCTGCCTGACGCCACTTTTCTACCGCTGTGGCTCAGGGCAGGCTGCGGATGCCCTGATGCTGAACAGTGGCTTCTTCTTTGCTGCAGCTCACGTGGGAGGTTTTGCTCCAGCCAGGGTCCTCGGGCTGGCCCATGCGTTGCAAGTCATTGCCATAAGGCCCAGGGGAGGACAAGCAGCAGATGGTGTGAGGATGGGCATGAATTATGGATGTGCCATCCTCCTTGGAGAGCAGAGGGCACCTGCTGCAGGGCACCTCCTGCTGCAGAGATGATAGCTTTTGCTCCATAGACCTCACAGAAACACCGCACCAGACAACTTGATGCTGTGGTCAAGTAAAGCACAGCGCCCTGGTGACAAAGCCAGGAGGGTTGCAATCCTCCATAGGTCCCTTTGGCTGCTGGGAAGCTCTTCTGGCTGTGGAGACAAGTGGCAAGGAAGAGGAGAAACCAGTCAGGGTATTTGGCAATGGTACGATTGCTCACACATCGAGGACCTGGCTCAAGGAGAAAGTTTGCTAGTGGTCAGGTTGTTCTCAGCGCCTGGGTTTCAATGGACCATTGGAAGTTAGTGACATGCAGCCACAAGGATGCTGCGGTGCCCGTGCCGCAATGCTGAGAGTGGCTGTCCCTCCATCCCCATCAGTGCGCGTGATGCCATCCCATAGCCTGTTCCTTAGGAAGAGAACGGGAGAAAAAGCAGAGCAGGGCACAGAAACTGTAGAAGACCTAATTCTCCCAGCATGTCTCCATCAAACCTGAGAAATGTTACAATACTGCCTTATTTTGTTATGGAAAAGCAGGTGCCAGGTGGGGGTGGGAATGTTTTAAAATTTAATATTCAGAAAAACAAACCTGTGTTTTTTCTAATTTCCAGACTGAAAAAACAACGCAGGGGAAAAGTACCAGCTAGTTTGTCTTAAAAGACATTTTATATTATATAGACTTTTTATATATATATACACACATTTTGTATTTAGATATATCTCTATATAATTATATGTTTTTATATATACAGGGCTGCACAACTGATCTCATAGAAAACTTCGCCCCAAACCTGAGCAAAGCTCACATTTCAAACTCCTGTATGAAAGAGAGCTTTCCTGGCCCAGCTGAGAGGAAGCTTCTGGTTCTGCATACTGCACATACCTTCTTAAGTCAGAAGGTCACGCATGATGAGCAAAAAGCTCTAGCAGAAGTCTGTCATAACCACATGGTCACCCTTCTCCATCAAATTTCTCAGTTCACGTCAAAATTGTTTGATTTTTTTTTTAATGAAAAAAAAAAGAACAAAAAACAAAACAAAAAAACCAACAAAAAAAMCCCAAAACCAAAAAAACCAACCAAACAAACAAACCCAAACAAACAAACCACCCAGATTTTATTTTGCATAAAGATCACACTGAATAATAAGAGCAACCTTTTCACTTTGGAGCAACTGACTGCCCTTCTGAGAATTTGCCCTGGTCCATATAAACCCACCTGACCTGCTGGTCTCCAATTATCCCACCTGATTCTTTCTAAATATCAGCAGAGTATTTGCTTTTTCCCCATTCCTTTAAAATCATCAGATACTCAGATCACCAGATCAGAGATTCAGTTGACTCTTTTAATATTCCTGGGTACCAGCTCTCCAAACCTACTCAGATTTAAATATTCAGGTTGTCAGCTGATTTTAACCTGTTTCTTTCTTTTGAAAGACTGGGGTTCACCATCCCACCCTATCACCTCTTTCCATGTGCCTGTTGATTCCCAAAGGACAGAATAGGCACATGAAGTCTGCTTTCTCTAGAGAGAAGTCACAAACAACCTCCAGGCTGTCCCATGAGCCCTCTGAAATGCCACATCACCAGGGTATACAAATCCACAACCCACCTTGAAGAGCAGGTGGCATCACCCGCTGGAGCTGGCCAAAGATGCTCCCGCAATAAAGGGATGATGCTCACGAACCAGACAGGCAGTGGCTGTGCCTACTGCACAGTCCAGCACTGCCCAGCCCACCAACCTCTCCAGCACTTTGGAAAGTGCCCCCCAGGTACTTGTGGGGCTGCAGGCACGTCCATGGCAGGAGCTGGAAGACGGGTGGTGTGCACCTGGCATCCCAAAGGCTGCGAGTGCTTCTGGGGTGGGGTGGCTGCACTCCTGGCTGCCTGCCATCCCAACGATGGCTTCACCTTCAGTTCTTCCAGGCTACACATCCTGCACGTGGCAGTCCCCAGCATCAGAGGGGACAACAATACAGAACCAAGGGCAATTGTACACAGAGGAAATTTTCTTCTCCAGGGGCTGAACATCACCCAGCAGCAGCTCAGATCTCCCTGACCAGAAGGCATCTTACAGGCAGGGCTAGCAGGAGCCAGAGCCTAGTGCCCAAGCCAGACTGCACCCCAAACGCACATGGAAGCTTAGCTGCCCCCTTCTCCAGCTCTGTAAACTTCAGCTGTTCGCTGGGCTCTCTCCACTGCATGACCTGAGCGCACTCGCAGGAACAAGGAAAAGCAGGTACAAGCTGAGAAAGCTCCTTTGTAGGAGCCTTTGAGGAGTTCTGCCTTCCTCTGGTGGGGGGAAACACACAGAAGAAGATCTTTTAACCACCTCAACTGCACAGCTTGCAACTGCCTCCATCATGCAGGGGTGAGCCCTGCCTGCCTCCCTCGCATGCGGCTGCTGTCCTGGGTCACCAGCGGCAGGACCCAGGCTCCAATGCTGCAGCCAGCCAAACCCTGACATGCTTGAGACTGGGAAGAGACACACAACCAGCAAGGGAGATGTCAGGGGCTGAGGTCCAAAACCATTTATTGAAACGAAAAGGATAGAAAGTTCACATGAAACCAAAGCCGGACACGCAGGAGGAGGGATGCTGCTTTGTCAGGTTTCTTAAAGGGTCGCTGTATTTCTGATCTTTTAAACAGCCTCTTTGTCCCATTCCATAGGATGCTACTTTGGGAAGGTAAGAGGTTTTTTTTCCTCCACTGGAGTGGCATAAAAATAAATCTGTCAACTCATATTATATACATACATACGGGCTGTATTTATTTTCTGTGGGAAAATATCACTCTATCAGTTCTTAAAATTAAGTATCATTATACTTGTTTTCTTTATCTTACTGAAAACTTTTTTTTTTTTCCCCTATAGTAAATCTGAAATCTTCTCCTTAGGTTATGCAGCTCCACTACTTACCTGCAATCTTTTTAGGCACAGATGCAAGGCATGGCTTATATGCCAGCCTTCTCCTGCTGTTTGAGAATGACCCCCGCTGCCTGTTCAGGTACTTCAGACCCCATCACCCAGGAGAAAAACTGCTTATCAGCCAACCTGGGCATGTCATATACAGTACAGCAAAACCCAGGGTGTTTGCTACAGGAGGTCTAATCTGGATCCTAACAAATGGGAACACCTGGGACACAGGGAAACCTGGCGGTGGGGAAGGACCAGTGCAACACGAGAACACAGGTCAGGGTTCACTTTCTTTATAAAACAGGCAATACCTGTACAACACGGCCACAGTCACAGGTGCCTGGCTGGGATGGCAGGAAATTAATAACAGAGGTGAAAACCTTTCCTGTCTCGTTTTTTTTTTTGGACACACGAGTCTTGCATCTGTGTTGGCTCATGCATGTAATTGCAAAGCTTTGGTGAAGCTGGAGGATGTTAGTCATCAGAAACCCACCTGTCCTTTGGGGCGAGGGCTGCCTTCCACAGACACTGTCAGGGCCTACCAAACTGTGGGAACCAAGCGACAGCCATGGAAGCAGCCTGGGTTTCCAAAAGCCTGGCAAAACGCTCCAAAAAATGCACTCTGTTAACGGCACAACTGCAAAGACTGGTGTGATGGAGAGCTCGCTCCCTGGCAAAGTGCGGGATTTGATGCTGGAACATCACACCTTCAACACAGCAGCCCGGCTGCCGATAGAGAGCAATCCTTTTTTTCTTTCGAGAACCCCAGTTAGTCTCCAAGTGCTGTTTAAAAGACAGCAGCAACCATAAAAGGCCCAAACATTTCAAAGTTGATTCTCAGTAAGATATGCAGGCAGGATGGGCAGACACTCGCCCCACCAGGGAAACAAGAGCAAGGAGGTCGGGTGGATAGGATGAGAGATGGCAAGTGACAAATGTGCTCTGAGATCCTTCAACTGACCGAGAACCACAYAACTCTTGGACACCACAAGATAAAGACGAGGCTGCACGCGCTGGCTGACCCACATCGCAGCCCAGCTCGCTCCTGTGCCCTGGGGAAACCTGCCCTCCAGCCCTGCTGCCTGCTACTGCCCTCCCCAGGCCAGGGACACCTCCACGGGACCAGCACATGGAGCCTCGGCAAGGGCAGGATGATGGGGAAGTTGATAAAAAAATAATTTACAAAAAAAAAAAAAAAAAAAAAAAGAAAAAAAGGCAAGAAAACCGAACCCAGCCAAAGCAACCAACATCAAGAGCATGAGAGCATGGCAGGGAGAAGGTTTGTTATCTGCAACTTGAAGGTAGCTCCTTCCTCAGGGAATAGTCCTGCTTTGTCCAGTCCGGTCTTTCTCTCCTAGAGACAGAAGTCGCTGCTGGAGGCATGAGGGTGATGTGGCAGCGCTTCTGCCAGGGGGTGCGGCTGGCAGGGGGGAGCTGAGCTCCCCCCCAGCACYGGGCAGTCTCCGGGGAGTCCCATGGGAGCGCTGGGCAAAACACAGCTGCTTTCGGGCTAGGAGAAGAGAGAGAAAACAGAGCATTGAAGCATTTTGCAGCATTTTACTAGTACTGATCGGACTGGTGCCCAGAGGAGGCTGGCAGGAGGGGGAGCAGGTCTGCTCCTGTCCTACCACCCCCGGTGGTACAGGGGCTTAGCAGCAACCCCATACACATCCCCACACCTTCCCCCAGGTCCTCTCTCACAAATGCCAACCCGTCACTTCATTGACGAGGCTGAAAGCACATAGAGGGCAAGTGCATCCAGCCTCCTCAGCTGGCACTAATTTTCACCTAGTGACCTGCTAATTGACCTTTGCACAGCCTGACCAGGTATGACAGCCCTGCAGCTCACTCATGAAACCTATCTGTAAGTCACAGGCACCTGGACTGCACCTGAAGCAAGCACCTGGGTCTTGCACCCTTACTGCAGTCCTCCTGGCAAGCCAAAAACACACCAGCCACATGAGGTGGCCACCGAGCTCTAGAGATGTGTCGGGGCTGTTCTTCACTGGTCCTACAAGCTCCCAAATCCCTATGCAGGACCAGAGTCAAGCTTTTCAACAGAGCTAGAAGGTGCCTGGTGTATCGAGTTGAGGAGATGGAGGAGGAGATGGAAAATGGGAGGACCTGAGGTGCAAGGTATGGCCTTCAGGAAGAAGCAGAAGATGCTTTGACAGCATCTGATGGCCCCAGAGGTTAACACAGAGATCCCCTATGAGACAGCAGGGCACCCTTCCAGTAGCAGAAGATGTCTGGCAGCAAGGAATAAGCTGCCCTGGGGACAGTACTCACCAGGGCAGACCTGGGTAAGCAAGGAGGCAGGACAGACCYACCCTAGACATCTCACCCTGCCTAGTGGTGCTGCAGGCTGGGGAAGCATCACTGCAGAGACGGGCTCCTCCAGGACCTAGACCAGCTCTCCATGCTATCAGCCCCAGCCCAGAAAGCTCATGGCCCTTACAGACATCCATAGCATCTACATCAGAGAGAGGGGAAAGGGCCAGGCAGCTTTCACTCCCTATGCCCTCCCCAAGCAGCCCCGGTTTGGGCTGTTGGCCCCAATCCCAGGAGAGTCAATTGTGAGGACAGCCCTGAAGGGCACCGTGATGCTTGGATCCAATGCTGCAGACCTCGTCTTGTGATGCTGGAGGGCTAGCAGCAGCCGGATGGGCTCTCAATAGGGGTTGTGCACAGGCCAGGGGACACTTCCACAAGGGAAAGACACACATATAGCAGATCTTCATCTCACACATGCTTTGTACCACCCTTCAAAGCTTACCAGTATGTGGCTGGAATTACTCCCTGTACAGAAATGGCAATTAAACAAACCATATGGAAATCAGACCCAGAGACAGCCACCTTCTAAAGGGAAGAACCCAGGGAAGAACCCACACTCTGCTCTTTTGCTTTTCAACTCTTGATGCAAAGAAAAGCCCCTAAAGTCTTCCTTTCTGGCCATGCACCAGCTAAAGCAAGGTGATTCCTGTCTACTGACCAGGCAGCGCGTGCCTCCCTGTGCTGAGATCCCCAGGAAATTCCAGCACAGAAAAAACTGAGCACGAGGGTGGAGAGAATCCCTTACCCTGTGCCTGCTCTCCTGGCTCAGCACGGAGGCGTATGTCCCATAGGAGTTCATGGGAGTCTCCAATGGGCTGCCGAGGCTCCTGAAGCACTCTGCAGACGAGCTCGGGAAAGGGTGCTGGGGCATGGAGGGAACAGGGCTCGGCTGCTTCTCGGGAATAAGCTGGTATGAGGAGGGAGGGAAAAACCTGGAGTATGGAGCCATCTCCTCCTGGGATCCTCTGCTGCCCGCAATTTCCATGCTGCMTAATCCGTTCAGGTTAAAGTGTACCGCTGGCACGCCAGGCCCTGGACTCAAGCATCCCTGGCGCTGGGAGATCAAGTCGTGGCTGATGCCATAAAAACCAGGCTGAGCTGGGGACCCCAGGAGTGGGCAAACATAGTCCTGCCATGGGCTGGGGGTGCTGCTGGGAAGGAGGTGTGGAGCGGAGTCAGGGCTCTGGCCACACAACCCATTCATCGGCAAGTGACGGTGTTTCGGCTGGCTRGGTGGTCCCACGTGGCCCTGGCACTGGCTGGGCGGGGAGAAGGACCGGCGAGTATCCTCTTGGGTGGGATGCATGGCYGGGAAGTCACCCTCCAGCTGCTGAGCCCTGGCTGGCTCCTGCGGGCAGGGGGCTCCTGGGGGTGAGCTGGGTGCCTTGTCCCATGAGGTGCCCCGTGCCAGCTGGAGGAAGCGGAGCAGACCCTCCTCTCCAGCTGGCCTCCACTGCAAGCCATCAGACAGCTCTTCCTCCTCCTCAGCCGGCTCCAGCAGCAGCGGGGGCAGCTGCCCTGGCACGGCGTGGAGGGGCTGTTCCCACAGCGAAGCAGGGGACTGGCCCGGGGCAATGCTGGGCTGCACCACATGCTGGGGCAGGTACTGCAAGTCCTCATCCTCCACGTGGGCCTGGTACGTAGCGGTGCCTCCATGTGGGCTCGGGGACATGCCTGGCAGGGGACAGACCTGTTGTCCTCCCTCATGCTTGTTCACCAGAGTGGCGTGGATGTAGGAGAGAATCTCGTTGCTGGCGAGGCAGTCGTTCAGCGATGGGGTGCTGTCAGGGTCCATATTAACCATCACCATTTTCTCATCCAGTAGTAGGAGCTCCAGGTCTTCAGCATTCAACCCCAGGCCCTCCAGCGCACTGAACAGCTCATTGTTGGAACAGCTCTCGTCACTCTTAATCGAGAGCGAGTCCAGGGTGGCCAAGAGAGGGTCCTCCTGCTGCAAATCCACCAGCTCCTCTTTGAGGCTGTCCCCACTTGAAGAACCTGGAGCAGCACTCATACTCCAGGCATCTCCTCCTGCATCCAGCAAGGACACGTCCTCGAGGTGATCCGTGAGACTGCTGCTGAAGGAGTGGTTAGGTGCAGGAGCTGGATGGGAAACGTACACCGCCTTGTCCTGTCGCATCATGGCGCCCAGCAGAGAACTGGGGTCAATGCCATCCTTCTGGGAGTGCCCTCCCTGGCTGTGGGAGGTCTTCTTGGACTTGCTGGTTTTGCCTTTGCTCTGGAAAGGGTCAGGGAAGCCTGGGAGAGGGTAAGCACTTTGGTATAAGAGCGCCTCTCCTGTAGCAAAGGTAAAGGGAAGATGCATGGACCGTTTCCGAAGGTGCTCTCCTCCTTCTTCATCTCTGCAGGGCAGGAAGAGGAGACTGGAGCTTGTATATGCACAAACACACGCTGCAAACTGCTTCTGCAATGGATAATTGTGATTCCTGCAAGCCAAAGCCCCTTTGCTATGACCAGCATCCAAGTACCGAGCAGAACCACACACATATACATTTACGTATGCATTTATGTACAAATACACACACACATACATATTTTTATATATACACACACATAAAAGCACACATTTGTAGCATAACAGAGAGGATACTTAAAATGCAAAGGGTAACAGAGCTCTGCCAGACAGAAGTCACACCTTTGCCCTGCTCATCTATGCTGCAGCCACCCCTTAGGAGAGGGATGTTGGGCTGCTGCCATATGGCAGCCACGTTTGAGGTCCTTGGTGTTCCTGCACCCACCTGTCCCTACAGCTGCTGGAGAGCAGCCACCAGTCTCCCTGGGCTAAGTCTGGACCGGTGCCCAGGACACCGGGGCAGGGATGTGAGGTGCAGGGCACTGCTTAGTGCTCTCCCACACTTGCGGGATGGCCTTGCAGAGGGGGATGTGGCTGAACAGCATCAAAGCACAGTAGCCTACGGCTGCTCCTTTAAAAGGCACAATAAGCAATGACAAATCGAACATCCTGGCCTGCTTGGGGCATCCCAGAGCCCACACCAATGGAAAAAGCCAGCCTGTCCCCATCCCAGCCTGGGCTGACCCAGATGGCACTTACACGAGGGGTCTCTGCGTGACAATGATGTACTCGGGCTTGCCGTTCTTGTAGACGAGCCGCGCGTTGGCCTGCACCCACTTCCAGCGGTTCTCCTTCGTCAGCAGGCGGAAGACCGTCAGGCCACTCTCGCCCGTCTTCATCACTGCCAGGAGGAAGCACACGTGCCGAGGGCTGTCAGCATGTCACCAGAGGCAGGGCTGCCTCCAGCGACGCTGCTGTTTCCAGCTGGGATAAGCAGGTGGGGTCACAGCAGTAGGATGGCTGGCACACGCAGGGGACACCATCCCAGCTAAATACCCTTCACTACATACCACTCTAAGCAACCTGCAGTGACAAGAGCATCACAGCAAGGCATAAAGCAAAGCATCCTATGGGGAAAGAGCTGCTGGGCTTGACACAGCAGCCAATGGAGCTGCCTATAGCCATGCCCACCCCCAAGTCCCTCAGAAGTGGGCACGAGGGACTAGGAAAGGGACTCTTACTCCTGACGTGGTTCTCGGCACAGTACAGCATGTCGGCAGCATGGATGAACTGGTAGCCGGTGCCGCACATCCGCAGCTCTGCCTCGGTGTAGCCCAAAACGATCTTCCCCCTGTGGGAGACCAAGAATGCCCCCAGCTCAGAGGCAGAGCCGGGGTGGGACATCACCCAGGCAGGGTATGGACCGGCACACTGGAAACCAACAGCATCGTCCCTCAAATCAGCTCTGCTGCTTACTTGGCATCGCAAGCCAAGGGGGTGAAGTCCAGCTTGTGCTTCGTCCTGAAGATCATGTTCTTGGTTCGGATTTGCAGGATGGACGGGGGCTGCAAGGGGGTGGAGATAGCGAAGAGAGCGAGCTGGGGTGGCAGTACAGACCCGTCTTCAGACCTTTTGTTCTGCCCGTGAAGGAATTTCAGCCTGCCTTGAAGGTTTAAAGCCTGGGAAGAGAAGAAAAGCTCAGTGTCACACAGAAAACTGGGTGGAGAGAGAAGAGAGGGAGGAGAGCTGCACGGAAAGCAAGCCATCTTGCTGCAGAGTTGATGCAAATAATCCCTTGCGATTTGTCCCGTGCGATTCCAGTGCTCCCTACTAAAATAAGACGGAGGATCAAAGTGATGCTACACTGAGCTCTCCACAGCAGCAGCCCACTACCTTCTCCCCCTGCAACCACTCACTGCCGGCCCAGGGCTTGGACGCACAGCAGCTGCAGGACCGAGCACATGCTGCGGTTGCATCAGGGCATTGAGTAATGCATGGGCTGCTTTGCATTTTAACTCAGCTATATCACAGCCCCATCAGGGATCATAGTGTTGCTTCTAAACAACAGACAACCAGGACTTTCTTTATATTGAGTTTCCAAACTGAAGCAGGATGAGAGAGAGAGAAACAGCATTGTTACACCTGTGGTTATGAAGGTAAGCACCCCATTAACTTGCAGCAGAGAGGAGGAGGGATGAACACCACCTACTTGGTCTTAAGAGATGCCTTTAACACAAAAACCTGGCAAAATATGTGGAGGAAAAGCACTTTTGTTCAAGATTCAGCTTCTCTGAGAAGAGAGGAACAAAACCCACATGGAGAGGTTGTAGGTACAGACCAAACCTATGAAAAACAGCAGAAATATCTCCTTGTTGAGACAGGCAGGTACTGCTCATGGCAGAAAGGAGCGCTGGGTCTTTCAAGGCCAACTTATATGCTTCAGCAGTGGCACGGACCCCTTGGGGTGAGCCTGCACCCCTCCTGCTGTGGAGGTCGCAGCATGGGTCTGTACTCACCAGGAAGCCAGAAGAATTATCCAGGAGGCAGCGAAAGCGGCACACGAAGCTCCTTTCCAGAAAGGAGGAGTTTTCTGGGGGCAGCTGATCCGGCTTGTAGGCGACAGCAGAAGAGCCGAGACTCTTCCCCCCTGTAGGAGAGAGGGACTGGGAAAGGAGCAAGCCAGGATGCCCAGCGAGGGTTGGAGGTCCCGAGAAAGGGCTGGAGGTCCCCAGCATTGGGGACTGTGGCAGTTTGCAGAGCACAGCAACAGAAACTCAGGGAAAGCCACAATGTTTGGATGAAGCCATGGCTTGAGCCACAAGGACGCAAGCCCCATGCAAGCGATGGCAGGGAGCTGGGCTCCCCAGCGTACGTGGGGAGCTACACATCTCGTGCCAACAAGGATGCCTGGCTCCCAGCCTGCGTTTACCTTCTGCAGAAGGCTCACCCTCGGGAGCGTGGGGTGGGTTGAGTGCCCAGTGGAGGTTGCGCCTGAATTCCTGCTGGTCCTCGGTGTGGATCAGCTCAAAGACGCTCTGGTGCATGACATCTGTCTAGAGGAAAAAAGCAATGCGTGAGCTCTGTGGCCTGCCCCCAGGCACCGGTTTTCGCGTCCCACCTGGAAATAGCCTGTCACAGCCCCAATTGGCCATATCTCACCCAATTTCCCTGGTGCTCAACTAGGTCCCTGGCTTAATGAGGTTTGACACCTTCCACCAGAGCTGATGCTGGTGGGAACAGACAGCACATCTGGCTCTAAGGACCCATTGCCCATGTTGGGCCAGACCTCCCCCCCACCATCCTTAAGAGGGCATCAGCAATACAGCTCCCCTCTGACAAGCTCATCCCTGTAACATAGTGTCCTTCAAAATCCTAGTGCTGACTTACAGGATGAGATGAAAACATGGGTTTGGGAACAAAACAGCAGCAAAGCAACCCCAGCCCTAGACTGTTACAGAGTGAACAAGGCACCTGCTTGGGGACTTGCTCCCTCTGCCCAGGTGGACAGTCCTCATCTACCCCAAATGTGGGGGAAAGCCAGCTCTGTGGGAGCAACACCAAACCACAGTAACTGAAGGACTGTAGGTAAGTCCCACTTGCCTGTAAATCTGACCCAGTGCCTTCCAGGTTACCTGGGTGCTCAGATAACCACAAAGCATTGGAGCCTTATGGGATTTGTCAGGGGTCACCCAGAGGAGTGGGTGCCCAAAGGCACACTGGGCAGAGAACCCCATGGCATTACACAATGGGGCCATGAACCTCATAGCCTGTCAACGTGGCTGGTGGAAAGCATCTGTGGGCTAGCGAAGTTGCTTTGACACCTCCCCACGACCATGTCTGGCAACATGGGGTCCAAATTCACAAGACCAAGGAAAAGCCCCACGCAGTCCCCCGAACCCCTGTGATCCCTGCAGAGCTTCCTCCTCACAGGGAACTTGCGGCTGTTCTCCACCACCAAGGAAAAATCCACTCCGCAAATCCACCACAGCGAGTCAGAGGTGTCCCACCAACCTGATGAAATCCCAGATAGTCCTGAATCGTATGCGAGGAGTAGAATATCAGTCCTTCTGATGTCACCACCAGCACGAAGCCGTTGAGTGCCTAGGGGAAAGAGGAGATTGGCAGGTACATGCCACACTCACATCACCTTTTTCTAGCTGGACAGCGAGTTTCATTCTGCTCGGACACTGGTCACCCAAGTCCTGGCTGGTCCCAGCTAGCAGGCAGCTGAGCCACTGCCCCACCAAGAGAAAGGTGTAGGGCAGGAGACAAAGCACGGGAAGCGCTGAAAGGAAAGGAAGCCCTTCCCGATGGCATCTCAGTGCCATAACACTGGGTACTGCCCTGGCTCTCACCAAATCCTCCGATGCGCTGTTCAAGCAGCTTCTTGGTTTCATACCCTTCCTGCAGGATGGGAACAGCACCTGAGACCTCGATCCTTGCAATTGCCTCTATGCACGTACCTTGCCACGGTGCCAGAGCACACGCAGCCAAAACACAGGTTTTTGCAGACCTGATGAGTCTGCTCTACCTAGCAGAGGTCAAAGCCTGCAGCTCATTGTCAGATTATCCTCCACTCTGCCTCGCTTGGGCAAACTCCATTGAAGGCTGGAGGGACTAAAATGGGGATCAACTCTGGCAGAGCTGTGCTTACCAAGAAAACAGGTACCTTCTGCTGGGTTTCTCTGAGGTCACATAGCTCTTCCGTACAGCTGCCCGAGCGTATCCTAATCCAAACTGATGGAAAACTTTGCTTCCATCCCAGGAGCATTCGCTCAGACTCAGATTTGGACATTTATACTCATCCTATGCGAAGAGCAAATAAAAATCTCAGAACAGCTTGCAGAACAAAACTGGACACCATCAGGAACTGGTCCATTCTGGTATTCTGGTGGAAACAAGCCTTTCTGACAACCTTGAATCAAAACAGTGTTTCACGTCGGCTGTGTTTAATGTTGACCTGCGTCTACCTGAGTCGCTCCGCTCACATAGTTCCCATCCTCCCCACAGCCCGGGAGGGTCTTGGCAGCCACGCATGGCTTAGGACAGCGTGAGGCTGGAAAAGCCAGGGGATGTTCAGTGGAGACCAAACCCACCGCAGATCACTGCGTGCTGCCAGCGTTGGCTGGGCATGGGCTGCTTGGCCCATGTGGATGGGGATACTGCTGCTGGTTTGGGAGAAACCTGCCCAGCTCCTGGCCTTGTTTGCATCCCTCCTGTCCTCCCCAGGTGCCAGAGGAGAGGCCTGGAGAAGGACCGTGGTGTGCCTGCCTGGGCTGTCCATGTGCAAGGAACAAGGCCTAGAAAGGTATTGTCTCTACTGCCTGCTCCCTCCTCCCGCATCGCTCACCCTGTGGTCGAGGTGGCCGACCCAACGCTGCAAAGAGCCTTAACAAGTGAAAACGGAAAAGGTGAAAGCTAAAGCATAACAGTTTGGTTTTTGAAACTGTAGCAAAAACATCTGATTTCTGAAAAGCCACTTTCTTCCAAAGTAGGAGGGAGGACAGGCTGAGTCCCTAGACTTGGGGGAAAGCCACAGAATCGCTGGTTGACCTCAGAGTACCTTTTCCTTTTGGCAAATAAATGATTCACTCCAGATTCACACCTGGCGACAACCTGCTGCAAGGCACTCATCCAACCTGCACAGCACCATCCTTCCAAAGCACCACATGGCAGCGAAAGGACCAAGCATCGGTGTTCATGAGGAAAAGGGATGTCTGCAGCCACCCGCGCCTGGGATGCACACATTAGCCACAAGATGCTCTCAGCCACACTCCTCTTCCTCTGGAGCTCTCTCTCTGCGTCGTGTACAGATTTACACAACGCAAACACCCCGTCCTGGAGCAGTGCTCGTTTGTGCACGCCCTCCACCCAAACAGGCTGAACGCTGTGCTCTGCTTTCACAAAATAAATACTCAAGCTCCTTTGCCCATGCAGGCTCAAAGCACTAAGCCCTACCCACAGAAAATAGCAAACGCAGCCATCAATCCAAAGTTTCTGATGCATTTTTAATGCTACAAAACTTACATATTTTACAGTTCACTGGCCCTTCCATCCTCTCCTCAAGCTCCAGGACTGCAAAGTTAACATCCAAGGGAGCACTGCGTTCCCAGGCAGAAAGGGGCTGAGCTGACTGGAGCCTCCGTCTTCCTCAAGAGAAGCTCRTTGACTTAACAAATTTGGGAAGTAATTTGGGTGTTTCCTCCAAGCCAGCAGCCCCAGGGCTGGCAGGACAGGACACGGGAGAATGGACCAGGGTGCTGGTTGACAGTGTCCTTTGCACCTGGAGATCTGTGAAGATTAGAAGGTGCAGAGGAGCTTCCCTACCAGTTTGGCAGTGCAGCTGCTGTCCCAGGAGCCCTGGCTTTTCATCCCTGCTCTCTGGCACCAGGCAGGAGCTGATATGCAGAAAAGCATTGCTAACACAGGCACCGTCAGGATCCAGGGGAGCACCCCAAAGCACTCCTAAGCACTGCAGGCACTGCACCAGCCTTTGCCAACCATGGGGGGCAAGCCCCGGTGGCGCAGAGCCCAGTGCTTTGAAGACCATGTCATCACTTTGCCAGGGCTGGGAGCAGGCCCACAGGAGTCTCCCCTTGACCCTGAGTGGTAGGCATTGCTCTGTGACTCAGTTTCCCCAGCTCTGAAATGATCCCGATAGACTTCCACAAAACACCTTCAAGCTCACGGTGCTGCCTAAGGGCAAAGGCCATGAAAACCCAAGAAAATCACTGGTTTAGCTCCCCAGAAGCCAAACAGCTTTCACAGCTGTGACAGCACCACCTGGACACCCCTCCCTCAGGGCAACAGGTCCCCATGGGGACATTCCTGCCAGGTTGAAGCAGGAGCCCTCTAGATGGCAGGAGTCCTCCTGCAGCATGGACCCCAGAAGCCCTATGGCTGTCCAGAGCCAAAACCATCCTGTACCACTAACCTGGCTGCAGGCAGGGAAGCCACAGTAGCCAGCCCTGGCCTGCTTCCCCCACTTCGTAATGTATAGACATCAGGATTAATTAGGGTCTAGCGTGTAGTCTCAGCCAAGTCCAGCTATTGTTGCTGCCAACTCCTGTTTCATTGTCCAGGTCTGCATTTCTCCCCCCTCTCCTTCCGTTTATTCCAGGCACAAACACTCTCTCTATTTACTGGGGTTGATCTCAGTGTGTGGGAATCTGCTGCAGAGGTTAATTAGTGCCAAATGCACTTTAACCCTTTGAGCAGCTTCGCAGGCATCGCTTTGCCATGGCAGCAGCAAGCAACATCTTGCAGCACTCTATCCTTCCCTAACTGTACCAACCAACAGGCTGATTTAATACCCTGCAGCCAGTGACGTGTACCTGCATCGCTGTGCACCTGGGCAGAGGTGGTCCACCCAGTCCTCAGCCTTGCTGAGGCCTTGGCCCCTTTAGAGGGATTTTCGTGCTTAACCCCAGTTTAAGATACCTTCCTCTGCCGAGATTGCTGCTGGAGAGAGTCTTGGTGGAAAAGGACAGGCCAAAAAAGCAAGGCTGGAAAATTAGAGGAGGGTAAGGAAAGAATCAGGGTAGACCAAGAGATGAGACAAAGGAAATTTGGACGTCGAAGGTGACAGAGCAGGTGGAAGTAGTTTTTTTAAACACGTAGGAGCATTTCCTCATGGCCCGGAGGCAGGTTCTGAGTCCCTGCTGTGTGCAGCATCACACAGACGGGCCCCTGGAAGAGCCAAACATAAACCCAGAGCTTTTAACACCCAGCTTGGTACCTCTACAAGGATGGCATCAAGTTCACGAGCAAGACATCAATCCCCGGCAAGCCCTGTTGAGCCCTGTTTTGTAACATCCACAGCAAAAACCCCTCAGTTTTTCGGTTATTAACCACCTTGGCTTTAGCATTTCTCTCACTAGACACTGAGATCCTGGCTCCCCAGCTCTCAAGCAGGACAGTAATTATACTTACTGCTAAGAGCTGAGTGAGCTTTTGGGAAGGAGCTGGGGCTGACCAGCACGCTCACCCCACTCTGGACAACAGCCAGGCAGGGGACAGTGCTGCAGCCCGTGCTCAGGTGCCAGGTGGGGAAGGAAGGGGAGACACGCGTCCTCGCAGGACCTCACACTGCCGGAGCCTGACCTCTTCCTATTCACCATGCGTAGTTTGGAGACAGGAGGTCATCTCCTGGTGTCTCTGAATAAACCATGGAAGCAGCCTCACCAGTGTTGCCTCCAGCGTCACCAAAGGAGGCAACTATATGCCTCTCGCAGAGCTCCCAGGATACATCCACGTACCCTGTGTATATGGGCTGAGCATATGGCCCATCAGCACCTATCTATGTACTCGGTGTCAAGCATCACTGCCTGAAAACCAGGAACTTCCATGACATTTTCTTCCCTGTTTTCACCAGTGTTTGGACAACACCACTGAGGTGGGACCAGCATGCCCATGTTGAAAACCACACTCAAAACGTCTTGCCCTGCTTGGCTCCCATGTCACACCTATGGCCCATTTACACACGAGGGCAGAGAAGCAGAAGAGCTGAATCTCTGTGGTCAGAAGTTTAGCACTGCTTCCACCAAGATGCAGGGGGTTCTGACACCCAAACAATTTACAGGTGGCAATTTTCTCCAGGAAGGATGGGAAAAGGAGAGAAGCAGCAACACAGTTTCTGCCCCAGGGACCTGAAAAGGTTTTAAACCTCTGCTCAGTCAGAAGCACTGTGAGCTGCACCACATGAAATCACTGCTTCACCAAAACATCCTGCAATCAATTACAGAACAGCCTGCTCTTTGGACAAAATTCAAAGGAGCTGGAAAGGGGACAAGAGGAAAATCCCTTGAAGGCATCTGCCAGGGAGAGGCGGCCAGCGAGGAGCACTAACCTGTAGGAGCAGCTCACCCTCCGGTACTGCTGCCAAGCCCGGAGCTGGTCCATTGCTGCAGTCTCCATCCCTCTCCACTTCTTTGGCACCATGATTCTTTAGAGCAACTGCATGAAGCAAAGGGAAGGGACTTCAGTGCTGCAGTAACACACGCAAGTCGCCACCACGAACATCCAAAATGTGGACCTGGCTGCAAAGCTGGGCAACGCATTGCCAGGGGAAGCTGTGATGTACTGCCCGCCCTTTACTTCACCCCTCAAAAGAGTTGATTTTAACAGGACATTTTTCACACACCCAATACCCTCAACTTCTTTTTTTTTTTCTTCTTTTTTTTTCCTCCCCCCCCCCCTTTTTTTTTCTTTCCCTTTTTTTTTTTCCCTCTCAGACCTTTAACAACCAATATCCTCAACTTCCTTTCCCCCCACCCCGCCCCTAGACCTTGAACAACCTACAAGAGCAGTTAAAGCCAAGGATCAGACAGGCATCAGCAGAATAACTACAAGGTCCCGCATTTATCAGCAATTACCTGCAACCAGTAGCACAAAAGGACGTGTTTAGCGAGCTCAACAGCTGGAAACCTCTCTTGTCATTTAGCAATAGCAACCATGGAGGTCCCCAGTCCCACTATGGACACAGGGTCAATGCCTTACACCACTCCTTGCAAACAGCAAGAGCCAGTCCTTGGTGCCACACCACGCACACCCCACTGGCTCTTGGGGCATGGCAGCAGCTCTGCTCTTGCTGGGGGAGTCACCAGTATTTCTTTGCGATGCTGAACCACGATGGATCAGCTCATGCATGCCCTCAGCCTGCGAAGGACAGCCAACCAACAGCAGCAAAAGCCTGCCCTACGTGGAAGGCATTGCAACAAACCCCACTCTCTTCCAGGATAAGGAATGTGCCATTTTGAAGGGTACAAACTGGATAGTCCGGTTGACGATGTCTCATTATAGTTCAGCAACATAGCGGGTTTATTCGATCAAATTAAGGCAAGCCACAGCTCACAGTGGGAGAAAAACAACATGGAAAAACGCACACATGGATACCAATGTAGACACCCAAGACTGCAGGCAACCTAATAGCAATCGATGCACAATAAACACAGATGAGGAAATCTGTCACTCAGTTTAACTAAAAGATGTGCCTGTAAATTTTGTACTGTGCTCCCCAAGAGAACAAAACCCAGGGATATTTTAGGGTGGATAATATTTAAGGAGTAAGATGACAACAAGCCTGTGCATGGCAGGTCTGTCCAGGAGACAGAGGAGAATGCAGCAAAGCCGGGAAGCTTCTTGCAAGCACTGTGAGGACAGAAGGCGGCATTTGGCTGCCGATAAACCAGCTGCTCCCACTGGTACTTGGAAGGAAGGGTGTGAGGCACCAGCAGCAGCTACCACTGCCGTCTGCTCTTGCTCCTGCTCTGAGAGAGCAAAAGTTCTTTTGAATTTGCTTTTCCCAGCTCCTGTGCTACATGTGCCAAGGAGCTGCCATGCTCAGATGTGACGGGAGCATCAAGTGGACCCTGGAAGTAATTTAACATCCCATAAAGCTGTCAACGGGAGCAAAGCCACGAGCCGAGACAGAGCAGCAAGTCAGAAGGCACAAGACACCAGCCACCAGCATGTAAACGAAACCAGGCTCTGTAACGCTCGGTTTGCCTTGTGCTTTGCCAAAGCAGCTGCTGAAACTCAGCTCCTCCATCTGCATGGAGAAGATCCTGAAGGACCTCAGCGCCTGCGTGCAGAAGCTTGTGGGTGAGCAGCTTCCCAGCTGCGCAAAAGGTGGACGCTCCAGACGTATCTTTGAGCCTTCCAGGACCACGAGGTCTGAAGCTGAACCCAGCAGCGCCTGTGTTCACGGGGCAGCCATGAGCAGAGGGGCTGGTTCGGTCTCCAAAGTGGAGTCCTGCTCATCTGTCAGCATCCCTCTGCTGGGATAGGCAAGCATGTAGCAAAGGCATGCCATCCCCTGCAGACCTGCTCTCTTCCACTGCCAGGGCTCACCTTCCATCCCAAAGTCCTCCGCATCCCCCATGGGCATTTGCCAAGCACAGGCTCATAGGTAGGTGGGAGCAAGGAAGGATGCTATGGTCTGCAGAGCCTCACTGGTACGCACGTGAGGCTTTGGGGACAAAATGCACTTCCACCAGACACAGGACCATCCCAAAGATTGACTCTGCTCCATAATCAAATGCAAAGCACGTCCTGGTTCTAATATTGCTTTTAATCAAAAGAAGAAAACTGATATGGCAGCAAAACCCCTGCTTCTGGGAGGTCTGGGAAATTCCCCTCAGGCTCAGCCTGCACAGATTATTTCAGGAGCTATTTGAACACCGAGGGGCCAACAGCCCAGGATTAAGTTTACAGCACGTGTTTGTGCAACAGTGGGTCAGTCCCGAGCATGCTGGGGTGGACATGCACACGCTGCCGCATCCCGACCGCTCCCCCACCCTGAACGCCGTCCCGCTGCCAGYGCTGCTGCCCAGGGACTGCCTGGGGTCCCCTGCCTGGGTCGGAGCCTGATAAGCTGGCACAAAGTCCTGGGCATGAGCAGGCCATCGGGCAGAGCAGCGTGCAAGCATGGTGACCGCATCGCCCAGGCAGGGTCCTGTGGTGTGCACGGAGCAGGTTTCTGGCAGCGCCCTTCCAGCAACTCACTTTTCTGATCCCTGGGAGCAAAACGTAGGAGCTATGAATTATTAAAGGTTTTCAGTCCTCTTCTGCTAGCTCCCAGACTGCTGCGCTGGAGGTGGAAGATAAAAATAAACCTGGATGACAGAAGAGCAGCTAAAGGGTGCTGCCTCTACTCAGAGGTCTGGTTTAATATTTCCCCACAAAAGGAAAACTTGATCACAACCGCTGCCTAAAAATAGACTTTGCTGTCAGCGTCTGGGCTGCTCCTAAGGTGTGGGGCCAGAGGAAATAAAAGTTAAAATCAGAGGATGGCCCACTGTCCTCCATGCAGATGCCTGCCACCAAACCCCGCCTGCTCCTGCAAACAGGATCGAACAACCGGGGCCACAGGGCTGCTCTCGTATAAACCAGAATCCCCGTGGGAGTTTTCCTGTGACCTTCACCAAACAGCACGTTTTCCATCCAAGCCACCCAAGGAACCCCAAAGATGACCAGCTCTTGGCTGCAGACATCTCAGGCTGGCCTTCCGCCTGCTGTCCCCTGGCTTTGTCTCTCCATAAATAGCCCCGTGCAGCCCCTCGGGTCAGCAATTCAGCAGAACTGTCACAGCGCATCAGCCTGATGGAGCGGAGACGAGACGGAGAGCCGCCGTGGCATCCTCTCTGCCATGGCATCCTCCCCTCCTGCCTGGCTACCCCGGGGAAGGGCAAGGCAGGATTGGGGTGAGCTCAGCACCAGGGGAAAGGTGGCCTTCCCAACACAGCACTTGCCTTCATGTTGGGCAGGGAGACAAGGTGCAGTCTTCACCCTCACCGTGTAACTGGGCACAGGCATTTGCCGGGGGAGGGGGGGGGAAGGAGAGAAGTGGCTTTTCCTGGGCTCCCTCACTCCAGCCACCAGCATCACCTTTGCCACTGGGAGCTGTGGAAGGAGGAGGGTGAGGAGGGAGAAGTTGGTCACCTGAAAGCAGCAAGGCTTGCATATTTTTCCTGCTATTTCTTCAACGAAAGAAAAAAATATCTTCTGCCAGGACCCGCAGGCTATTTTGCCACAGAAAGGCTTTTAGCAGAGAGGAAGAAAATCTCTCCCCGCCTGGCCCCACCTCTAAGGAATGAGCTCCCTGCCCGCATCTGCCTCCCCACAGGAGGAGGATGCTTTCTGCACTGTGGTGGTCCTCACGCACAGGTGCCCACGTTGCTCACCAGATCTCTGCTGCCTGGCCCTGTGCTGTCACCCCCCGGGAGCAGGAGGTCTGAGGGGGCCAACAGGGGTGAGTTTCCTCCCTCCATCTCCAGGACGGAGCTTCCCCCAGTGCCCAGCCTGGGAAGCTGTTTCACATGATGCTGAAGGGACACCTCGCCACCTACCAGGTTTGCCAGTGAACTCCTGAACTGGGCTTTGCAGACCTGAGAAATCTCTGCACCAACAAGCGGGTATTAACATTTTTGAGAGGATATCTCCCAGCCCCCTTCCCTCCACACGGCAAAACTTCCAAGTGGGAACAGGGTTTCACATTGGCCGCTGACTGCGAAGGAGGAAAATGAGATGACTCGGTCCCAAATCCACTCCAGGCGTTGATGCAGGAGAAGCAGCAGAAGGAAACCGAACCGCTCCATGGCTCTTCAAGAGCAGCGAGGGGTYGTGTCTCCCCACCACTGCTGGCACCATTTAAACAAGGTGAGGAAACACCAAACCCAGCTGTAAGTGATGGCAGGGACATCTACATGGCAATTATTAGTCTGAGCAGGTCTTGGGCAGGGGGAGAGAAGAGGGGGTTTGGTAATGGTGCTCCCTGCAAGCATTCTGCCATAGGGCTCAACGCCCCAGTGCATATCARTCACTCTCTGGGGGAAAAGAGATTGGTTGATTTATTTATTAATGAAATTGCCTTCTATCCACCTCTCTCTTTCTGCCATTTGTGCCAATTCCCTGAAAAGTAGGTCTTCCTCTCACATGGGAGTAAAAACCTTACCGTGAGCTATCTCCAGATCTTCTTTTCCCACTCACCTCTCCAGCTCCGAAATGCTCATGGGCAGAGGGACCTGCAGCTCTGCTGCTCGGTATACACACCCTCACGTTAAATAGCCCCTCAAAATTGTCTTACTGCACTTTATTGCAAAGAAGCAGCAGAATATTGGAAACTTAGGAAAAAAAACTCTTCAGGTTTCTTTTGAACAAACTGAGGTTGTTTCATTTTTAATCTAGAAGTCACTTATACAGAAGAGTGTTTTCCACCCAGTGAGAATGATATTTTCTTAAAAAAAAAAAAAAAAAAAAAAAAAAAAAAAAAAAAAAAAAAAAAAAAAAAAAAAAAGAGGGTTCCCCCTAACATAAGAAAAGTTTTGCTGATGAGGTCACACGGGTCCCAGGTAGGAGGTAGGCAATGCCTGCCACAACCCGCTGGCAGCGTGGGAGCAGGTGAGTTCCCTTCCCTACCGCAGCAACCTCAGGTCGCCCATCTCCCTCCTCCCTTGGCTTGGCAAGGTCCTTCTGCTAACAAGGGCTTGCATTGCCTGCCAGCCTCCGCAGGGGCACTGCTGGGGACATTCTTCAGGACCTGCCCCATCCACCCACGACAGCAAGTGTATCCACCCAAAAAAGCCGAGGAAGAGCCCAGCTCTCTCCCTCCAGTGTGATGCATGAATTCTGCAACGCTCCAGTGAAACCAGCACAAGAGCTTTCATCTCCACTGGTGGGAACCCCACAGGTGACACAGCCATGGCTCAGCAGGAGTGTGCAATGCAGAGAACAACGGCATGATGCTAAGGGAGCAAAATTTGGCCCAAATGCCTTCTTGATTGACACACTCAAACCGGTGGAAAGCTAAATTGCTGTTGCAAAGGCAGGCGAAGCACTGCGACCTCCTCTCTGGCTTCTCCGATGGCACCTACGCTGTCAGCACGCAAATCTGATCATTGCTCTGTCATTTAATCCACATGTTTTACAGCAAGCTTACATGTCTCAAACTATTTTGAGAAGCAAAGAACAGGAACATGCACTTAGTAAAGTATGTTCTATTCTGGGATACTTTTTTTCTTGTTGAGCATGAACTGAGCTCTTCCTAGCCAATGCAAAATTATTCCACTTCCACATACAAGGAAGACTTAGCGGATGTAGCTCCTCYGATGTGGGGTGTTTGAAATGCATTAGAAGGAAAGAGCATCACAGAAACGTCAAGAGAAGCAGGCAGAGATTTGCTGAAACCAGGCAGCAGAGCCGTCTCCTCCCCGGCTTGCCGAACCATCAGTTCATTTCTCACCACTGAGCTGTACGGAGCCCATTTTCTAGCAACTGGCAAATACTTCTTGAGTTTCCCTTTGCTTATTCATAATGGATACTACGGTTTTACTTACCATTTCATAATACCTGCCACAGCTCCCCGTTGATACAAATTTCATTAAATAGATGAATTATTTATCCCTTGCCTGAATGGTATGAATACATCGCCTTCCGTGAGCACCCGTGGTGAATAATGGATGTCCTGTTAAGAGATCTAATTGCACTTTTAAAAGCAAGGAGGCTTTGACTACGCAGAGCTTTCTGTTGCATCTCCGAAGGCACTTGGGTCTCAAAGGGAGAAGCATGTGCAGAGGTTTAAACGAGGACAAAGAGGACAAGAATCTGCCAGGCTTTCCCTCCTTCTTGCAGCATCAATAGCGCTTTGAACCCTCCCGCTCCCACCACTCGTTCCCCAAGAGCTTTAGGCATGCCTTATCCCAGCCCGAAACCTTAACCTGGAGTTTCTTGCCAGCTCTGCTCCTGTGCTTGCGTTTGAAGAGCCTTGAGAGACCCCAGTTGCTTGTAGGCAGCAGAGCAGGCAGCCACCAAGAGCCTGGTGTAAACCCCAGGGATCTCCAACAGCTTCCTACCACCTACTCTCATGAGAGCCAGGGAGAAATATTTGGCAAGGAAAGCACGCAGCAGGAAAATTGCCTACCTAAGGGAAGTCATAAGACTTTCCCAGCTTAAATTGCTCCTCCAAGGCCAGCTCATTACCTAGGCAATTAAGAGAGCAGGGTGATCACAGGACTAGGCTTTATTTTCTTAAACAGTCCCTTRGGCTTTATTGCTACAGCTATCTGCAGTACATGGCTGAACAGCTCACAAGGTGGGAGAGCAGATGAAGCAAATGAGCAACATTAGTCATCTCTAAACAACCCCACATCAATAAACGCATGTCCCAGTCTCACGTACTCACCCCTCAGCAGAGGTTTCAGGGGCACAGTTATACAGTCTATAATAACTATATAATTTAAAGCACTTTTCCAGCCTGACCCAATGGCCAGGGAGCAGCTTAGGAACTTTTTGGGCCATCACAGCCCTAGCAATAACTGTCTGGATTCGTACCATAGTTTAAAGGGTTAGGCTCAGCCCTGAGGCTGCACATTGATCTTGCAGGTGCCACCTGAGATTTTAAGAGGACTCCAGGAAAACCCCCAAACCCTCAACACCCACAGGAGTGTTATTTTTTTAAAACATGTGGGAGAGGCAAACTTCTTGGGTTTTGGATACACAACACTAAGCTTCCATATAAAACACACAATGCATAGCTCAAAACCACATACAGCCCAGAGTGAAGGCTACATCTACCCTCTGATCCACAATGACAGACTGTGCAACTGATAATCCATCTTGATCCAAAAATTTCTAATGCCACAATACACGCCAGGGTATTTTCCTCCTCTCCTCCCAGCCAGCGATCCACCTGAGCTGCCCAGAGGCCGTGCCTTGGCTGCTGGCAAGCCCAGCTCTCCGGGTAGGATGCTGCACACAGGCAGAGGTGCATCTGCATCCCTGAGGAGTCCATTTCGAAGCAGAGTTAGCCCATTACTGGTTTACAGCAAGGCTCAGCAGTGGGGTTCAAGCACACACCTCCTGGCACCATGGACCGAGCTTTTCTTACCCCCCTTACCCCGGGGTTTATAAACCCCGGACTCGATTCAGAGCCTCACGTGAAATGAAGGCTGCAGGTCAGTCGCTGGACATTGGTGCCACAGCAACCACAGCCACCTCAAGAGTGTTTTGATTTAAGCTGAGTGAGCAAACATCTGCGTTCCCAGTAGCATGCCGCCCCGTGCTGCCTCCTCCCCGGCTTCGGTTTGAGGAACAGCTGGAAAAGCCATGCTGCATCATAGCCCTCCGAAACAAGCACAAGCCCATGAAAGCCCAACTGAGATCAGTTCAGGCAACCTGAAGCAGAGGTCCAGTGTGCAGGCACCTGGGAACAGAGCCATGCGGGCACAGGTCCGTGACAGGCACGGGACCCCCTGGGGACACCAAGCTGGCCCCCAAGGGCAAGCGAGTGCTCGGGGGGGCTAGCTCTCACACCCCAGAAGGGCTGGGCTCACCGTAGGATGAGAAGCACAGCTTTGCAGGAGCAAACTGTGAGAGAAACTTCTCCAAACTGAGCCCTTGCCCATTTTAAGGTCTGCCAATTGACTTCCCACCGGGTGTTTAAGTGGACCAAGCAACACAGATGTTATCCGACAGCCACACGACAAGGCACCTTGGAGGCATCTTCCTTTTTGCTAACAAATCACCGCGCAGGGCAAGACCCAGCGACAAACCTTCCCCTGGAGCATCTTCCCTTCTTCTCTCCTCTCCTCCAGAGGACGAAGAAGGCAGAAGAAACRGGGACCCTGCCATAAGCCAGCAGTGTTTGCTAGGCCTTAGCATCAAGGGGAGGAATGGGGAGGGATTAGAGGGGAGCAGCTTGCCAGGCACCGCCAGGCTAAGCTGCTGGCGCTCCTCTGGTATGATGTGCCGTGCAGACCCCGGCGCGGTGGCACCAGCCACGGGGTATGAGAGAGGGAGAGGAGGATGGCAGGAGCGAGGCTGCTCGGCAGCTTGGCTTCACTGCACTGCTCTGAGGACAGTCCTCAGCGTCAGGGGGGAGAGAGGAGGGGGCTCTCGGGCTCAGGGAGATGCAGACCACTGCGCCTGGCTCCTCGGCTCYGGCAGCAGCAGCCCTGCAAGCACGCTCCCACCCCTACCGAGCCACATGCGCTGAAGGAGCCTCCTGCAGAGCAGGGAGGAAGGTTAAGATGGTGAACGAGAATTAAAAATATTTGTCTCACCAAGGGGGAATAAAGAAATAAGACATTTGGGGGGACTGTTGTAGAAGAAAAGGAAAGGAGAAGGTAGGAGCCCTTAAGTCAACTTGCACTGATGTTTGGATAGGACCCTCGATTTGGAAGCCAACTTCAGCTCCTCTCGGTCCTCCTGGTCCAGGCTGGGTTCGGGTCGGTGCTGGTTTACCCAGCAGGATGGGACCTGGGATGAGCAGGGCTGGGCTCCTCACTGGAGTCCACCTCCCTGGCGGGACATCTCTCCCAATGTCTTAAGTTCTCCCGTGGCCCTGCTCCCCCACCTAAGTTCACCTCTGTCATAGTAAGCAGCATTCCCACAGACAGAAAGCATTTGTATACACTTTGAGCTGCAAAGCCAGGCAACAGGGTAAAAGAAAGGCACCCGGGCATCTCACAGAGGACAGCAATGCTGCTCCATCACAAGAGAAGCCTCTTCCACCCCACCACAGATCTGGGTTGGAAGAACCTGGCATGCTGGGGTGTGCTTGCTGGTGGCACAGCTGGCTCCCCACCACCCTCGTTGGCCCTGCACTGTGCCACAGGAAAATCTGCTGTCCTGGGGCGAGCACTCTGCAAT
This sequence comes from Phoebastria nigripes, assembly GCA_035582835.1. Classification (NCBI taxonomy): domain Eukaryota; kingdom Metazoa; phylum Chordata; class Aves; order Procellariiformes; family Diomedeidae; genus Phoebastria; species Phoebastria nigripes. Next base: position 220,345 of record JAYKAV010003468.1, on the reverse strand, counting down.
CCCAAGGCACTTTGCTGCTTTATGTCCCGAGGGCCAGAGGGTCCTTCAGACGGTCAAAATCAGAGAGAACCTCCTGTCTGACATCAGGATGCCTGTCTGCCCAACTTGCAGCCCAATGCTCATCTAAACAGTGTTGTATCATTGCTGTACAAGGCAAAAAGCAGTGTCTCCTTCCAGGAGGAGACCATAGCCAAGAGCTATCATGGCCAAGAACTCTCCTTCCCCAGAGATGCTGAACGCACGTGGCAAACTCCTGGCACTAAACTGCTTCCTGCTTTGTTAAACTGGAAAGATTTGCCAGACCGCAGAAAAGGATCAGAATTAGTAGACACACACATGGGTGCTCTTGTCCTTTGGAAGAAGACAATCTGACATCAGGGGCTTCACAGCAGAGACACCCAACCCAGTACTTGGCACGTCACTCTGAGGAAATGTTTGTTCAGATAAATAACGCTGCTTAACAAAGACAATGTTTGATGGTCTCTAAACCACTCCAAAGATTAAAGAACAAAACACTGAATGGCCTTAAATCCTCTGATTTCTATCACCTAACTGCAGGCCTAAAATCATGCTCCCAAACAAGCAGAAAGGGAGCAGGGACAGTTTCAATTTAGGCCATATAAAATACAAAAATCCTCATGCATGAAGGAAAAACATGTCTTTTTAAAAATCAAAGACCTCCTTGCAATATCTCCCCAAACCTATCATGTGGCCAGAAGATGATCGGGAGCCCAAAACAGAATGAGAGAAGCTCCCAAAGATTTTACCAGTGACCAAGATCTAGAACCCACCTGGGTTTTAATCACTTGTGCCCATACAAATTTCCCCATACACAAGCTACGCATAAATCAAGATGTTAAAACAAAATGAAAAAATAATTAATTTTCAAATGGCCAGGAGAAGGGAGACATACAATGAATTATTTAAGATGGGGGCTGGAGAAACAGCAGCTGGCATAAACCTGCTGGGTGAATTGATGTCAGTGATCATTCTCACCACCTGAGATCCGCTCTAGGAGGACACGCTGCGACGATGTTTCTCCTCACAAGGCATGGCAGCACACTCTAGTTTCTGCCCTTGCTTTTCCTTGGTCTTCTTACTGGGAGCGCTCAAGTAGGGACACACTCGAGTGAGGGAGAGGCCAGCTCCTCCTTCCTCCTCAGTCAATACGAGGGTTTGCACTGCCTGTTTCTGAGCTGCTTTCTGACAGCTCTGGGATGGGCTGGCTGCTCTCGATAAACAACAAAAAAAAGACCCCAAACCCCTTGTGTTTTCTGATCCGATCTCACACAGGACTTGTCAGCATTCAGCAGCTAAAACAGCCTCCTCGGGATCCCGTTTCACATATTCAAGGATGCTGAGAGGGAGCCGGAGCACGCAAGCTCACCTGGCTCAGCAGCAAGCAGGCAGGCAGGCAGACCCTGGCTGCCCCTCCTAACCCTGTTCCTGACAGACCAGGGGAAAAAAAACCTAAACATGCGGACGACCAAAAAGGAAAAAAAAAAAAAAAAAAAAAAAGCGAGGAAGGAATAAGCAGAGTATTTTGAACAGCACCCTTCCAAAGTTGAACGTCATCTCATCTCAGCTCCAGCACAGCTGGTCAGAGAGTAACATCACTCCGGCATTCACAGTGAAAGGGACTAAAGTCACTTTAAAATAATTTGATTTTGTAGATGGGCTTGCCCAGAGCTCCTTTCAAAGATGGCTTTTTTAAAAAAAAAAAAAAAAAAAAAAAAAAAAAAAAAAGCTGCAGAAGAGACTCAAGAAGGTCTGCAATCACTATTTGCATCTAAAAGGATGAGGCTTTCCTCCTTCCCTCCAACACCTGAATTACTGTGACCTGCCTTAAACCAGACAGAGGTGGGTACCACCCCATAGCTTCAGACACACTGATGTGCTCAGTGGTTGGGAAGTTGGCATCACGAAATCAAACCAGATGGAACGACAGAAAAAAAGAAAAAATGAGAGAGAATCTCAGAACGGGATTTCCCAGTTTCTCGCAATGCAAAACCGAAGTAACCCACCGTGCCGGGGATGCAGGAATGTCAAACCCCAGGACACGCAGCCCCAGCAGGATGCTCGCAGGGCAGGGGGACTGTCGCCCCCCCCCGAGTCATCCTGTGCTTGCTGTTCCCCAGCCAAGCTTGCGTGGCATCCCGGCACAATCACCCTGGAAAGGACGACAAGCCCCAAAGCAACTCCTGGTGTGACGCTTTGCAACAAGACCAGCCATTTCAAAATCRCCGTTTTAAGGAATCGCTACCACCCCTCCGTTTTATAAATTCTTTAAGTGGCAAACCTTAAATTATTAACGTTTCAGAGGAAGAGCCAGGCCCACACTGCGCCACGGACTTCCACCCCGCGCAAGAACAAGCGCACTTCAGAAACACCAGCACCACGCTGGTCCTCCTCTGCTTCAGAGCATCGTTGCAGGCGATGGGTTTTGGGCAACACGTTCAGTGTCGCAAAGGCTGACGCAGCAGAGCTCCTTACCAGGTTAAAAACACTGTGGAAAACACAGCTGAGATGTTTGTCAAACAAATTGACCTGACGCTGCAAGGCAAACAACTCCTCTCTGAGGCCATTCATTTTTCATTTTACCCACTTGCCAATCCTACAAGCAGGGTTTAAAAGAGAATGGAAAAGGAGGGTGGGGGGGAGTGGGGGGGGAAGATTCCAAGTTAAAAAGAGAAATTATGGTGTTTCTGAGGTCCTATGCAGCATTCTCAGGCCACTGCTACTTCACCAGGAAAATCCAGGGCTGCCTAAACACACTCCTGTGGGCTCCTATTAATTACAACAATTATAGCCCAGTGGAATGCAGACACGCCTTTTAACACAGTCTATTTTAAAAGGTTCCCAAATAGACTGTAACCACATCACAGGTAATTATTATTCATTATCAGCACACTGAGTATTTCACCGGTCTATCATAACGGGGAAAAAAAAGTCACTTGCATCGTGAAACTTTCCAACTGGGCTGCACAATACGCCGCTACCCTCACAGCTCCGCCTGCCAAAGCAGAAATCACGCTGAAACCCTCCAGCCTAAACCTCAATTTTCTACTTCAGTGGAACCCACAAACAAAATCAACTTCATCTGTCCAGGTCCCTCTAACTCCAAACAAGCGCGAGCTCTGCTTTTACCGAGGYGCGATGCATCCTGAAGCCTTGCAGCTTGAGATTGCAAAGCAAGAAAATCCGGTGTTAGAAAGGGGGGAAAAAAAGCATTTCTAGGGGGAAAAAAAAAAAGGGGGGGATGCTCCCGCTGGCGGTCCCCTTACCGCTGAAGAAGCTCTTGGCGCGGAGGTAGCCGGCGCTGAGGCGCAGGACCGACAGCTTGTCCAGCCCAGCCACCACCTCCTCGGGGAARGGCAGGAGCCCGGCCAGCCGCTCCAGCTCCCGGTTCAGCCGCTCCCGGTGCCGCTTGGAGGGGTTGGAGGTGCCGCCTTCTGCCGGCCCCGGCCGCACCCTGCCGGGCAGAGCCGCGTTACCGGGCGCCGGTGGGGTCCCCCCCCTCCCTCCCCGGGACCCTTCCCCTCGCCCCCCCCACTCACGCCCGGGGCACCGGCTTCCTCCGCCTGCGACCCGCGTACATGGCCGGGTCGGGGGCAGCGCTCAGCGCATCCCCCGGCAGCAGCCGCCGCCGCCGAAGAGCCCCGAGCGGGGCCGCCACCGCCGCCCGACCCGCAGCCTCCCCGCGGGGAGATGGAGCGGGGGCGGCCCCGCCTCCGCCCCCGCCCCGGGAGAGGAGGGGCTGGGGGGGTGGGGGTGGGGGCTGAGGGGTGTGGAGGGATTTGGGGTCTGAAGGGGGATTGGGAGGTGAGGGGGAGATGGATGAGGGGGGTAAGGGGGGCTGAAGGGGGATTGGGAGGTGAGGGGGGGATGTGGGGGTGATTGGTGGATGGGGTGAGGGAGGATGTGGGGGTGATAACTGGTGGATGGGGGTGAGCAGGGGATGGGGATGAGTGGGGATGTGGGGACTGAAGGGGGATTGGGAGGTGAGGGGGGATGTGGGGGCAGGGACAACTGGATGGGAGTGAAGGGGAGATGGGGGGATATGGGGACAATGATGGGTGGATTGGAGGGAGATGAGGTTGTGGGGGCAATGACAGGTGGGTGGGGTGAGCTGGGATTGGGAAGTGAGGGGGGATGTGGGGGTGATGAGAGGTGGATGGGGGATGAGGGAGAGTGGGGGAATGAGGGGAGGAAATGGGGCAGTGAGCCCCACCACCCATGTGGGCAAGGGGTGTGAGCACTTGTGTCACTGCAGTCATGTTGGCATACCAGGATGACTGTCAGCGTGACTGTGTGCACGCCACTGCGAGGGTGTGTGTCTGCGTCAGGGTGTGTGTCCGTGAGAGTGAGTCTGTGTGTCTGTGCACAAGCGTTCATGGCAGTGACACCCAGGAAACTGTGCGTGCATGTCAGCGTCAAGAGTGTCACTGTGTCTGCAATCCCCACCACTGCACAGGGTGGTCAGGGGGTGCAATGGGGGGAACACTGTCACACCCTGCTGCTGTGCATGCCTATAGTGGCTGGGGACAGTGAGAACAAGTGTGTCACACACCCACCCTGGGCTGGGCACACACGGCTGCACACTCACCAGGAGCATGCCCCAGCCATGGTCCCCCCAGCTCTGTCCTTCCAAAATGCTCTGAGTCACATGCAGGAACAAGGCCAGGCACTGAGCAAGGTCAGAGCACAAACACACAGGGCAGCAACCTGTGTTTTCATTGCCTGTAACCTTGGAGGGTGTCCACAGGGCTGCATTCCTCCCCAAAATTACCCTGAACAGGGCAAAGCACAGCCCTTCCCAGTGTGCAATCCTAGCCCCACATCTCCCTGGGTGCAAGAGGAGGCGATGAGCCAGGACTGCCCTCCTCCTCCTTCAGCCAAAGCCCAGAGAAAGCAGACTCGGGGCTAAGCCAAAAGGAAGCTTTTTCAAATACTTGCTCAGTCAAGAGGGAAATGGAGAGACACCGTTTCAGGTCAAAACAAACCGTCACCGCTATACAAAGCAAATTGCCTTTTAATATGTAACCAAATGCAGGGAGAGAGTTTCAGGACATCTTTTTCTCCTCGGCATCATCCGTCTGCCAACAGCAATACAAAGAAATCACAAAGCGTAAAATGAGACACTGCCATGAAAATTGATGTTATATGCACATACACAACATATAAAGAGGTAATACACAAGTAACAGAGCACCAGGGGTCTGTCTCAGCCCCAACCAGCAGAGCCTGGCGGGGTGCCCCCTCCCCAAGGCGCACCTCTTGCAGGACCGGGAGCCCTCGGCAACCCCCAGCTGGGGCCGTGCACCATTTCACATCATCTTACAGGCACCAGCACAACAAAGGCTGGTGAGCGGAGTCCATCCTGCTGCTTTTTGGGTCCGCTGATTTCTAAGGCTCCATATCATGGCCATTCAGCTCCTTGCCCTGTCCTAGATGCTCTTCCAGGCCACTTCAGAGGGGTCTGGCACATTTCCAGCATCGCTCTGCTCCCAGCCTGCAGCCAGGAGCTTGACCCTTCCCGAGGCCTATCTTGCCCTGCGAGCAGCCCTGGGAGCCCCGGCACAGCGAGGCAAAGCAGGGCACGAAGGAAAAGACCCAGGGACATGAGGCCACCCCACACCAGGACACATGCAGGCTTGCTGCTAGGCTAGCCCTGCACTAATTACCTGATTTTACTCGCTTGGCAAACAGTACATGCTTAATATTGCTGTGAGAGGCAGATGTGATGCTCAGGGTGACAGGTGCAAGGTGGGAAGATGTGGAGGTCCCCAACCATTCTGACATCTCTGACCAACCTGGCTTGCCACATCTGGTCTTGAACCAAACCCTCCCCCCCATCATTGCTTTTTCTGTGGGTTTTCCCTGATGGATCAGGGAGAATTTGCCCGGGGGCGGGGGAAGAAGAAGGGGGAAAAAAAAAAAATCACATCTTAGGTTAAAAAATACAAAAGAAAGGGAATTCAACAAAGTGGTTGTGTGGTCTCCAGAACAACAGTTTGAAGGGCACAAAGTTGGTCTGAAGTGGAGGGGCAGATGGCAGTCACTGCGTCCCCTCCTGCCTTTCTTTCTTACTGCTTTGGCAAAACCACACCGTCCTGAGCAACTGCAGGAGTAAACCCCATCGTTCCTCCGTCTGATGGCACTGCTGAGCGCAGGACAGGAAGGCAAGGACAAGCCAGGGACAAACCCAAGGGGAGCTTGGCTGGAATTTGCCCACCCTGCTGCCAGAGGAAGGTCACAGCCTGGTACCGCTTCTCCCAAACTCCCCAGGAAGGCTGCTGAGGAGCCCCAAACCCTGAGCTGCCTCTGCTCTCACCAACTCCATCTCCCACAGAGAACCTTCAGATGCCGCTGACCTTCTCAAAGTGCTTGGAAACATCCCCTTTTCTAAAGGAACTGGTCACCTGGGGCTCGGTCACAAGGAGCGGGGATGGAGAGCATAGGAAGGAGGGAGCAAGGAGCAGAGTAGAGGGGCTCAGGCAGGCTGAGATGATGCAGGGGACCGAACAGGGTGGTCCACACACACAGGTAATGAGGAGACCACGCTGCATCAAGAAACTGCAGTTCAGTGCTGTGGTGCCTGTAAAGCCAGCAGGTCTGTCTGCAACAGGTTGCCATGAATGCATGGACTGGCAAGCAGGGGGTCCTTTCCTTGACCCCCAAAAGTCTGACAAACCTCCCTGCTGGCAGGGCTGCATCTCCCTGAAAGACTTCTCATGGACAAAACGCAAAACACTTCGTCCTAGGCTGCCTGAAAGCTCTGCTAGGGCACCTCGTTTCAGGCACTGGAAGACAAAATCCTGAGTGACCAGGAAGCATGGGGCACCACTCAGAGGCGTGCACAGCCAAAAGAGCTTATAATTGCTGGTGGCTTTTCAAGATGTGGCTCCTAGTTCACAGTGAAGCTTCAAAACAGGCTGCCCACAACTGATGCTGTGCCTGCATCCCATCGGCACCACGCCTCGCTCCATCTGTGTGAGCTGGTGCACCCTTCAGGTCCTGCAGCCCTCACACCTCACCTTGAGCTGGACCTTGCAGGCACAGAGCAGCTGCCCACTCGCAAAGGATGCTGATGGGAAGCCAGGACCCTGCTCGGAGAAGGGCGGTGCTCCTGCACCCACCTTCGCAGGGAGAGCTGCTGAGCACGCCAAAACTGAGCCTGGTGAGGAATGTGATGCTCCAGGGTGGCTCTCACTGGGGCAAGGCAAAGCACCCAGCTGCTGGGGAAGGGATATTTTGAGAGGCATCCCTAAGAAAGGTGCTCTCATGTCCAGAAAGGTTATTTCTGTACTGGCACTCAGGCAGCAACATGTGGTCCATCTGGTGGGTGCTGGGACCCATGCTGGACCCCAGCAGAAGTCCACTGTGTTGCACCAGACCTGCCCCACCGCATCTCTGAGGAGCTGCCCCAGCCTGCAGGAGCCACGGCTGGTGCTGCATGAACCACTTGTCCTGCTCCCCTTCACAGGAAAACCTGGGCTCTGAGGGGAGTATTGGGGGCTGTTTGGGAAAGCCACCATCCCCTGGCAGCTGGCTGACTCCTAAGGGTGCTGATGCTCGTGCAGGGAGAGCAGCCTCCTCGTCATGGAGGTCCCCAGCCCCGGAGAACAAGGGGTCATGCAAGCCCCGCACAGGGCAAGGAGCAGGTTGGGAGGGCAGCAACCACAGCCCAGCCCCCGGGGGGCTCTCAGGGCTGCCAGCCAGAAGAGTTTGTGACTCCAGGTGTGTTCCTGATGCTTCCAGCTGTTTTGGACCAGTGGCCATCCAAGCCTCCAATGGGCAACCTCCAGGAGAAGTGCTCTGACCCAAAGCATTGGCCGGGTTTGCCTGGACTGGGACATTGTGCCACCGAGTCACTAGTGTGTTTGAGTGCAACGGAGGTGGGCAGCTTGAGCCCACCAGCTCACACCCGGGCTGGCTCTGATCATCAGGAATAGTGTTATCTACAGGAGCAGAGGTGGTAACTTCTGTTTGTAGCACTTGTCCCAGGTTTGCCAGCTGAAGTGCTACAGAAGGCTTGCTGCTGGAGCCCGGGACATCCAGAACAGTCACCCCCACCAGCCCAGCTGGGTTAAACGGGACCTGCTGTTCTGGTTGAGCAGAGCTGACCTTGGATGTAATGGAGACTAGAGAGACCACAGCATCTTGGCCTTGTGTGCCAGGTGCCTGGGGCTGTGGTGGGGCTTGAAACACTGAATTAGTTGCCCAGCAGTGCTGGAAATGAACCGCAGCACTGTTTTCCTCATTGCAGGGTGATGCACTGCAGCGTGGGAAGTCCATGCTCTTCCCAGCGTCCTCCCTGAGGAGGATCTGCTCCACATAGGAGGTCACCTCGGTGCCTAGCCTCTCGCCAACCTCCTGAGCTGGCGGCTCCTCCTCTGCACCCAAGCTGAGCAGAGCCTCCTCCCACTGCTGCAGCTCTGTGTTGTCCATGTTGAGGCTCTGGTTTCCATCCACCTCGCTCTTCTCAAAGAGGGTTTTGATAACGACCAGGAGGGAGTCGCTGTCCTCCTTGGCATCACTGACTTCCTCATTCTGGCTTGGTCCATCGGGCTCAGTGATGAGATCTGGCAAGGAGAACTGAGGCATGTTATCAGCGTGGGAGATGTATATGGACGCATCCTGCTTCATCATGGCCCCAAGAAGAGAGTTGGGGTCTACTGAGCGCTGCTTCGAGTAGGAGTTTGCTTGTGACTGCAACTCCTCCTTAGCCTGGAAGGAATCCAGGAACTCAGGAAGGTCGTTCCCGTACAAGACTGCTTCCCCCGTGGCAAAGCTAAAAGGCAGCTGCATGTTTCTCTTCCGCAGATGTTCCTCCCCTTCTTCATTCCTTCAGGGCAGAGGGAAAAATAGATGGAAACAGCATGAGCACCTTCTCCGAGCCAGGTAAAACCACCCTCCCAACAGTGAGATGGGAGCTCACAGCCCTGCCCTGGCTTTTCTAAAGAAAAGGGTGCTGGACTGGGCTGGCTATGATGCTGCTGGTAGAGGACTGGGGTTCTGGAGAGCCCGTGGGGAGGTCTGCATGGCTCAGGGAAGGGCTGCGTGTCCAGGGCTCACCCCAGGCAGGAGCGAGCGTGTCCACAACCACCTTCTCAGAGCCCTTTTGCTCATGCCCCCCTGCTACAGGAGGGCACATGCTGCGAAGTGCCAACTGTGCAACCCAACCACCCTTTCCTCTGCGTGCCCCGAGCAGCCCCATGGCCACCCATGCCGAGAGCAGGCGAACGCAGCCGGAGACCCAGCGATACTCACGACAGGGCTCGCTGCCGGGCAATGATGCAGTCGGGCTTGCCCCCTTTGTACACCAGCCAGGCGTTGGCCTGCACCCACACCCAGCTGCCCTTCTTGGTCAGCAGCCGGAAAACCGTCAGCCCACTCTCTCCCATCTTCATCACTGGGGCAGGGAGAGAAGAGAGGTAGCACTGATACGGTCACTCCGTGGGGGCAGATAAATGGCACGGGCAAGATGCCACGATGTTGAGCATCACCTCGCGCCCATGCTATGGGGGCAGAAGAGGCAGGACGCAGCCAGCACATGATGCCACATGCCATGCTGTTCCCCTGCCAGGTCCCCGAGCAGGTATCACCCAGGAGGGGAGAGCCTTTATCACAGCCGCTCCAGACCCGGGACATTTGGCCCACCAAGAAGCAACAGTACTGGCATGGCCAGAGCTGCACCAGTGCTGGGGAGCTGCAAGGGGCCCCACAAATGCACCCACCCCGATGGCCCCCCAGCACTCACTTCTCACATGGTTCTCCGCACAGTACATCATGTCAGCCGCGTGCACGAACTGGTACCCGGATCCCCTCCTGCACAGCTCTGTTTCTGTGTACCCCAGTACAACCTTCCCACTGGAAACAGTGCAGAAACCCAGTGACACCAGGGATGGATCCCCCAATTGCACCCCACCAGCCAGATGTGACCCCTGCCCAGCACCCAGGCAGCTAGCCAGAGCCTCCCACTTTGGGTGGTGCAACTCCCCATCCTGCGCTGAGCTTCATGCCCTCTTCCACAAAACTCCACGCTGGGTTTGCTGGGCTAAAACATGGCAGCCTAGAAGTGCTGGCACCCAGTTAATCTGCTCCCCATGTTACTGGGGGGCTGCAGAAACGCCCAGCAGTGGATGGACAAAAGCATCAGACAACTTGCCACAGGAGTTGGGTCAGAAGTGTCCTCCTCCCATGGGCTCTGGCTTTCTGTCCAGCACATACAGCCATGGATTTTGCCATGGGGAAGGCAGGAGATGCCCTACCGGGAATCACAGGCCATGGGAGTGAAGTCCAGCTTGTGCTTTGTCTGGAAGATCAGCATCTTGGTCCGAAGCTCCAAGATGGAAAGCGGCTGGAGGGGAGTTGCAATGGCAAAGAGAGCAAGTGGGGACCTGTCTGATGCCCTCTTCTGCTGCCCCAGAAGGAATTTCAAGCGCCCGCGGAAATTCAAGGCCTGAGAGGGGATTAGAAAACGTGGATGTAAAGCAAACAGGTTGATGGGAACTGGCTGTGCTCCCACCCCTATGGGACACAAGTGGCCCCTAGGGAACACGCTGGGGACAGAGGGGTGTCCTGGTGCAGGGTTACATTACCAGAAATCCCGAGGAGTTATCCAGCAAGCAGCGGAAGCGGCAGGTGAAGCTCCTCTCCACGAAGGAGTGCTTCTCGGGGCGGAGGTGCTGGGGGCTAGATGCCGTGTTGCATCCACCCAGCAGCAGCTGGTCACCAGGAAGGGCTGGGAAACCGATGGGAAAATGAAGTTTTCCAAGCTGCACACCTTGAACTCATGGCCTTGCAGACCTGCTCCAGCTGGAGACTTTGCTGCCAAAGTGAACCCATGATCTTCACAAGATGGATAAGACTTTGCCATGGGAAATTACCAGTTCATGATAGCTTCTGGTCCCCACAAGCTCAGCTTGCCTCCCAGACAGGAGCAAGACAACAAGCCGCTCCCACTGAATTAAACATGATTTCAAACACTGAAAAGCAAAAAGGCTTGGGAAGAAGTGTCCCCATCCCTCCAGCACAGTGAAAGACAGCACGTCATTGCTGTTGGCTGCTTTTAGTGACAGGTGGCCGTGCCAACCCCTGGGATGGCTGCGAGTCCCAGGGAGAGGCTATGGGATGTTCCTCAGCACAGGGCTGTGTTTGGTGGCTATAAATGTCACCAGGAGGGTTTTTCCAGCACAGGGTGGCCACGCAGAGGCGGCTGGCTGGTCCCCGGGGATCGCTGCTGGGGACTGCCCCGGCACTCACCATCAGCAGTGTGCTGGGTGCTGCCGGACACCGGGGCCCCGTGCAGCTGGCAGCGGAAGGTGGCTCTGTCATCTGTGTGGATGAGCTCGTACACGCTCTGATAGATGAGATCCGACTGGAACGACACAAGGGAAGAAGAGCGTCGACTCCTGCCCAGCCTGGCAGAGGTGTCTGGAGGAAGACACGGCAGGAGGCTTTCCTTCATGGGTACTAAAAGTGCAGTGATAGAGTGTAAAGAAACAGGAAAACACAACCAGCTTTGTGTGCAGCGTGGAGAGCAAGGACTGGGAACCAGCTGCTTTTAGGGAGGGTGGCTCAGGAATGAGGAAAAGGGAGCAGAGAGTGGGTCTGCCTGGGGAAATCATGGCAATGGCTCTGAGGTTTCTAGAAGCAATAGAAATGGCCGTGTCCAAGTAACTCTGGCTGCTCAGGTCTAACACCACCACCTATTTCCCCCATGTCCCCTGGTGATAGCTAAGCAGAGCTTTCCACCCTGTTCCCCACACCAGCAAGGCTGAGGTTCTCCTGGTGTTACCCAGCCCTTCCAAGGATGTTTCACACTGGCTCCGGCTCCTGATCCTTAACCACAATTCATGGGAAATGCTGAAACTCCAGCTCCCTCCCCTGCCACGGGAGCCCCTGCTCTTTGGGAAGCTTTGCTCCCCATCTGCGGGGTGAATGCTACAGCAGCAGCGTTTGCTTGGCAAGTCTTAACTTTTAGTATCTTCTCAGGACCAAATTCAGACAAAGAGCCAGAAAAGCTGTGGGTTGTCAGAGGAGGATTTGTTTGTGGGGCACAAACTGCCAGGCTGCAACAGCATGCAAGATCTCTCTTGTGTTGCCATCCCTAGCCCTCTGCAAATTAGCAGCTTTGTTTCTCCCACACAATGTCAAAAGTCATTTCAGGCTGATCAAAACATTTTGACCAAACCAAGCTGTTTTTTTTTTTTTTTTTTTTTAATTTTCAGACTTATGTAGGGGGTTTTGCTGTTTTAAAAAAGGCTTTTTAGGTTTTTTTTTTTAACTCCAAACCTGTGGGAACTGGCATCCCAGTGCAAACCATCTTCCTTCTGTGGGCCATCAGTAAAGATGGGCCGTAAAGTTGGCCACGCCGCAGAAACACCTGCAAGTCCTCACACCACCTGCCTCCCAAAACAGCCCCCTCCTTCTAGGGCCACGTCTTGAACCAGCCTTTCTCATCCTGGTCCTGCAAGCTGTGGTGGTCAGCATGGCCCTGCCAAGCCTATGGGCAGCTCAGGCCACCGACAGCCATGTCCCTGCCCTCAGAAACATGCCAGAGTAGAGCCACCTGCTAAACCAGACATACAGGTACTTTGAGAAGACCACTCCCTGCCTCTGACAGCTGTTTTGGTTTGGGGCATCAGCCCATGAAGATCCTTCTACAGTGAGCTGGGAAAGGGTGTGAAGCGAGGACAGAGAAGAAAACACACCAGTCTCTGCAGGTGCACCAGGAACCCATGCAACGAAATGGGTTTGGCAGCCTCATGGTCCTCCTTGCTGACTCAGTCCTTTGCCCAAAGGAGCCGGACATCGGGGAACAGGAGGTAAAAGGGTGTATGTGGGGAGAGCCCTGCTTTTTCTTGACATCCCACGTAACCCATGGTACTTCAGGGCACCGATACTGCTCACCATCATGATACCCTCAGCCCTCTGTAAGTGAGAGCATATGTACCCAGCAGCATGATACAAGAAAAATCTCACGCCCCTCTTACACACAAAGACAAGAGGATACAGAGCCTGCCGTTGMTCAGCTTGCATCTGTTCCTACTAAAGTCACAAGCATGCTTGTTGGCTTTCACAGTCCCCAAAGAACATGACTCATTTGAAAACATACATCAAAAACAACCCAAGGGAGCTGGGAGGGGAGAAAAGAAAGCCCTGGCATGGCTATCAGCACCTCCTTCCCAGACCTGGACTGCATCCATCTGTTTACAGCTAGGAAAAAACAGTACCCACCTGATGAAAGCCCAGGTAGTCCTGCACAGTAGGGGAGATGTAGAAGATGTTGCCATCTCCAGTCACGGTGATGACAAATCCATTAAGTGCCTGAAAGCATAAGTTGAGCCCAGAGTTACTCTCCCTAGCTTCAATTCAGCTGCTGAAAGGTGAACTTCTCCAGATATGTCTTCAGCATTTGGGGACGGGAAGGGACCTTCTTCATCAACAAGGAACCTCCCAAAAAAGGAAAGCACTTTGTGACCATGCAAGACTTTTAATCCTGGTTAGTTGGGATTTTTTTTTCAGGGTTGGCATGAGCAATGATCAAAGGCRGACTGACCACTTTTTCTAGACCCATCATTGAAGCCCTCTCACCGCGGGGCAGCTCCTGCATCAGGAGGGACCAGCTAAGGAGAGGTTTCATGGAGGACCTAGAGTTAGTTACCTCCTCTCCAGCTGTACCAGCTGGGTATAGCTATACTCTTCTGTGGCTCTGATTTTCTCTAACAAACCTGCTTACAACTTCAACAACAAGCGCCAAGAGGCAATTGGGAAGAAGGACTGCCCTGAGCTGTGCACGAGCCTGGCAACTCCAGGAGGAGCCTAGCATCAGTTCAAGCATAACGAAGCCTTCAGAGACAGTAACCAAACTGCAGTCAGTCACAGACCTGACCTATTTATCCACTTGTTCATTTTAAGGATGACCTCCAAAGACACTTTGGGCCTTGCTCCTCACCTTGAATTTTACAGTTAGGGGGTTATACAAGCTTATTTCTGCATTTCTGTATGTCTTCTCCCCACACTTTCTCCAATCACCCTCCAAAACCTGCCTTTTAATCCTTTGCACCTGAGGACATCGCTGTCCCTCGGACTCCTGCTCTCAGCTCCAAGGGTACGTGAACAACTCATCACAAAGCACACGAAGTAAGAACAAATCCAGTCACCGCTATCATTCAAAGATGGTAATGCAGCTAAAACCAACACCCACCTTGAAAGCAAAAGAGGTGGAAAAATCTGGAAACTCAGATCCCAGATTTGTGAAGGCCCTGACATCGCATCTGTGACGCCTAACACGGCACCCCCTGGTCATTATAAGCGTGCAGACTGTTTGACACATCTTTGAGGAGGCATCCTGTTCTCATCTGTCTCCCGTTACACAGGACCACAATCCCTTCCCATCTGATTTTGATCTTGTTCCTGACAAACGTCTCAACAGGCCCCATTGCTCTTGAAGGCCCTCAAACACATCCTGGCATTGAACTGCCACTATGAGACAACACGCTGGGAAAGTTACTCTCCTCTTGCCTATGTTCTACATGACAGAAGATAAGGCTTTAAACACAAAAAAACCTAATCTCTATAGAAAACATCTTTGTGCTCATAGCATCTGCCAACTTCACTTCTTGCCTTGCACTCTGCAATTACGTACGCATGTCCTGCAGCTAAATACATACCCAACTGGTAGCTCCTTGCTTGAAAGAGACCAAACCCATGCCAAATTAGAGAAGCTATTCCAAAAATATGGGAGATCATGGCTAGGGTGGAGGGAGGGGAGCTCACACATCAAGTGAATACCCAGAAAAAGAGGCAAGATGAAGATCCAGAGATATCTGGTGACCATTTCAGGCTGATTTCCTCCAAAAGGAAGGTACTGCACTACATAGTAATTCTTGCCCCCTCCTCTTGTCTGTAGTAGATTTAATTTATTAGTGAATAAAAGGAGAGGAATTAGGAAAAGAAAACCCTAAGTGGAAGCCTGGGTTTAATCAAGATGTAGGCAGAAGTCAGGAGGTCTCATAAGCATCAGGCCAGGACCTGCCACAAATATGGACTCTGCCCTTGCTGCCTGACTTGGCCATGCTGAACTGCCCCTGGGGGGGACCACGGGGACGTGCCGTTTACTTGAGACCAGGCTGGAGAGAAGGATCTGGCCGCCCATGCTGGTCCTTCAGCTCCGCTCACCCTCTCCCCCCATGCAAAGAGGAGGCAGGAGCAATCGGCTGACACAGCTCATGCATTTGCCCATTTACAGCGACACTCAGGCTCGCCTGGGATGGCTTTTTTTAGTCACTTGGATTATTTGAGAGGCTGCTGGATTGAGCATGTTGCTTGATACTGTACAGATCCAGCTTGCAGCAGGACCGGTCCCTTTCCTTTGTGCACTGCAGCCCCCAAGGGGCCCTGAGTCAGTTTTCTGCAAATTACAGTATCTGATTAAAATGCTTTTTTTTGGGGGTGGAGGGGGGGGGGTGTGTGTGCAGCGGGGAACAACACATCAGGCAGCTCTGCTGGGGGATTTCTGTCACATTAACACCTCATAAGCTCTCCAGATGCCTTCAACCACCCGAGGCTGCCAATGCTCTGGTGGCTCAACAAATTGCCATCATATGGCCCAGCTCAAACCCCCGGAGAGCACTCCGGAGCAACTCCATCGTGGGACTGGGGCAACCGTGGTCTCCCTCCTGGCTATTGTATTATTCCAGCTGTTCCTCCGTGACTATCACACTTGCAGACAGCTGAGACCGCTCCTGGGAGCAAAGCCCACATGGGAGACTTCAGGTGGTCCAAGCTTCATCACCAAAAGTCACACTGGGCTCCCAGGAGTCACCACCTCAGCAAAATCCCCCATGGGGGCTCCTGCTGGGGCTCTGCTCACACCCACCTGCCTGTCTGTAATGGTGCACATTCGTGTAAGGCTGTGGAAGAGCAGGGTTGAAGGCACCAAAGTCAGACTTTAAGGAGAGCCAAGCATCCATCTGCTAGTGTTTAGAGCGGTGGAAGAAGGGAGAAGAGGACTGAAGGCCCAGAAAGCACAGACACATGCAATATCAGGAACACAGCCATGGAAAGATTAAAGGTCTTGCACAGACTTGCCCTGCAGCCCCAAGGAGCCACACGTTTTAAGTTGACATACCCAGATGTTTATTCAGCAACCAGCYTTTCCATGTGACCTTTCTATCCCATTTCCTTACACTTAGAAATTGCAGCCCAAACAAACAGCATTCTGGTCAGCTGATTCACCAGCACCTTGTTCTCTGAAGTTCATTGAGAGCTATTTCATTAGACACACACTGGYTTTTCTACAAAGCAAAGCTCCCACCGCCCAGTGATTTTGTCCACCACTGTCTTCCAATATCCATCTTCCCCTCTTTTCCTCTCCACAACCTACAAACTGAACCTGGGCTTTTTCCATGCCAGGCAGGCTGTGAACTCATCCTAGGGAGCTCATGCAATGCCCCAGGTAGGGCAAACAGTTCCTGGCAGATGTTTTATCCTGCAGCTATCACCATTCTCCTCTTGGCATTTACTAGAACACAAGGAACCCACCACCTCAGAGACTAATCAGGGATCAATCCCTACACTGCTGTACGATACCCCTGCACCTCTTGGTTGGGATGGATGAACTTGTTCACATTGGGTCCATGAGCTGTAGGGGGTCCCAAGGAAAAATGCCAGGTTTGGGCTCTGTGACAKCTAATACCCGCAAGCTACAGGCACAGACATCACCYRATGCCTTTGYGAGAAGGACACAACCCACCACCCCRAGCCCTGCTCTGTTCACAGATGCAGTTTATGGTACAGCCCCTACAGAGCTGCTGCAGCATAACCAAAGTGGCAGCAAACTGCGGCGCAGGGTGGGAGGGAACAGTAGGGATGGGGACCTGTCCCAGCCAGGCAGTGTCACTGGTCCCTGTCCCAAGGTGCTCAGTGCCTGCAGAAATCACAGCAAAGCAGCTCCTGGCAAGGCAGGGTCTCCTCTTGCTCCACAGGTGGGACCACACGCTCCATAGCTGCTGTCAGCAGACAGGGACCAGCCGTCATACCCGGCGGATAACAAGAGCCAAGGGAAGACCCCAAACAACCGAGCTATGGCACGATACCTGGAGCAGCAGTTCCCCCTCAAGAAACAGCTCTCTGTTGACCTGCAGGTCCATTCCTCTGTTCCCTCCTGGGGYTCTGGGCTGATCCAGCATGCAGTCACCAACGTCCATAGCTGTGGCTGCGAGGCAAGAGGGCAAGAAATCAGCGCGGAAGGGGCAAGCCAGGAGCCTCTTCCTCCTCCTCCCCACCCCAGTGCTGCTCRTGCACAGCTGCACCACGCTACCCAACGCACGGGGACCTGCCTCTGAGGAAGATGAGACCAATGGTAGCTGGAGCAGAGACCCTTTACAGAGCTATCCCCAACTTGCCCAATGCTTCCTCCAAGAGATTATTTCCTCTGCTTGGTCCCATTTCTGGGAAACCTCACTTCTGCCAAGGTCTGAGGCAGAGACGCAAAGGATAGAGGGGAGGTGAGCATTTTTGGGYTGCCCAGGCTAGAAAACACCACCCAACACAGCAAGAAGTCTTCAGGTTAGAGCCTGGTAGAACTGGAGTTGGCTTCAAGCCACCCCAGTGCCACAATGTCTGCTTTCCTGCCCTTCAGGGCTGACGAAAGACAGGAGAAAACCTTCCCAAACTATCTGAGATGCCATCAAAGCACCCATATTTTTTCTCCTTTCCGCCTTCGGCTGCTCAGAAGTAGATCAGACAGTTAGTGGCCACAGTGCTCCCGGTGAGACACCTGAGCAGCTCTCTGCTCCCAGGACTTGCTGCCATGACCTCCCTGGGCTGATTCATGTGCTGCCTCATGCTTTCTTGCTAGATGCCTTCAAGGCAACACCCATGGGTGCAGCCGATGAGAAACCTCCTGCCCTGGTCGCAGGACCTTGAGTGTCATGGGACACACAGAAAACCAGTTGTTCAGGGAACAGGAATCAGGACGGCAGCTCCCAGGGACATTCCCAGCGTGGTACTTCGTCTGCTGGGGAATTATCCTTGAAAAACCTCAGTCCAAACTCAGCTTCCAACAAAAGGACAATTTTCAAAGGATGTTTTTGCACCAACTCAACCAAAAACCCACAGGAAAACCTCAAAGCAGCCCCTGTGTAGGAACCACACCACCTCYGCCGCTGCCACGAGCTCCTGCAGTGCCCCAAGGTCGGACAGAACTCACACGCCCTGTGCACAGCCGCATCCCAGCAGAGCATCACTGCCTGCCCCGTCTGAGCCCTGGGTTTCTGATGGTTCTGCATGACCTTGGCTGGATCCAAAGCAAAAAGGTCTTCTGAATTTCAGGGAGTGGTAGGAAATGAGGAAAAACCCAAACCATCCCAAGTCTGACCACACATTTAATTTTCTCCACGGTAGAAGCTCTCACCTCACCACTGAAAGGTTTTAAAGGTTTGTTGTTGTTTTTTTTTTTCCCCAGTAGCACTGAGTTCAAAGTCAAAATAATTCCAAACCTAAAAAAAGTTTCATCTGAAACTGCTGATATGAGACATTTTGCTTTTCATCAAACCATCAATATGCAAAAGCATTTTCCCTTACAGATCTGCATTTTTGTATTAAAAACCAGTTTGAGGTCAAAACATCGCTCAGATCTATTTACATGTAGAGGCTGAGTGACAACAAGCACCCACCCATGCAGCCTTTCAGCAACCAGGCTCATGGTTAAAGATAATTAGCTGAAGGTCTTGCATAAGGTGACACAGAGGAGCCACACTGCTGCAGTCACACAGGTTTAAATAAAAGTGGAGAGGATGCTCTGAGCCCATTAAGCAGAATTAGCCTCGATCTCTATTGCTGATAGAACTGGGATACTTCAGCCTCCCCCAAACCTCGAGTGCTCCTTGGAGACGCTCAGGCAGCAGTTGCATCTTCTGCCCTTTCCATCCTGCGCCCTCACTCGCTGGAGGAAAGCCCAGCTTGTGGGCATCTCCCACGGGACATGCCTTCGCCTCCCTAACAGCTCCCCTGTGGGTCAGCAATCTGCATTGCCCCCCGCGTAAGCTCACATTTCCATTTCTGCAGGGAACGACCCTCTGTATAGACACTTCCCAAATCAGCAAGAGGTGGATCAGCTGGGCCAGGCAATGCAATACGTCTGGGAAAGGTTGGGAAAGATGAGGTTCAATGCCAGGAAAGCAGTCACTGTGCTCAGTTTGCTCATCAGTCAAGGAAAGGCATGTCCCCAGGAGTTTCAAAAGACAGGTTTGAGGCAGTCACCAAGCAAAAAGCCTCCTTGCATGATTGTCAAGCGATCCCCAAGGAAAAACATCCAAAGCCCATCTGGACCATGGGTATGGCTTCAATTTGCACATGATGGAGGGGAATAGTTTCAAAATGAAACATTGATTCTTTTTTTAAATTTGATTTCTTTTGAAGGGCTGACTCCTCTCTAAAGCATTGAAATGAGGCAAGCTGGCAGTGAAATTCAAAAAGAAACCAAGTTCTTCCAAAACAAAGCTCCAAAAGGGCAGAAAGCGTTTTGAGAAGATGCACGTCCCAAGAGCACATGGTCTCCAGCTCTCTCCCAGTGTCCACCAGCAGCATCTGCAGGGAGAGCTGCAACAAGCTAGGGAGAGCTGCTGTGGGCTTACAGAATCCAACATGAAACACCTAATTGCTCATTTTGTGCTTTTCATCAAAATTATTTCTTCCAATTCTCCCACCCATCTTAGCAAGGGGTTTTTAATCTCCCATCAGAGATGCTCACTTCCCCTACTCTCAAACACAGAGTGGTCCATTTCTGCACAGCTGAGCTAGAAAATCCTGCAGAATCTCCCATGGGACACACCGTGATGACCTGGCTCGGGGAGAAGGCCTGGAGCACAGAGAGGAAACACAAAGAGACGGTGTCTGCCAACTGCTTTGACACCAAGCATCACTGCATAGGGGTTGCAAGGTCCTAACTGCAGGGCATGGATTGTAACTGGTGCTTCTAAGTATTGGCAGTGCAGAGCAGCTGGTGTTCACATCCAGCCCAGTCCTCACCATCCACGGCCAGAGGCCAAGGAGATGCTGAGGCCAGTGCATGAGGCAAAACGCATGGCACTCTCCCACCAAAACAATATCCAGGAATGTGTGACACGAGCTCCCCTTACTTTCATCATCACTTCAACACCTGTGGCCCAGTCTTGTTCTTGCAGAGGGCTTCTCTGCTTCAAGAGACAGCCACCCTGCTGGGGATAGCCAGTGGTGGAATGAGCATCCAGCAGACGGGCAGGGCTGAGGCTGCTCTCAGAAGCCACAGCCATTCCTCAGCAGTCTAGATGATCCGGAGACCTCCTGTACTCATTTTCAGGTGGTGACCCTCTTCATGTTCAAGCATGTCATGACTGGGTGTCCTCCTCAACCAACAAGTCAGGAGCAAAGCGTTCCTGTGGCTCTCCCCTTCCAAACAGGTCTCTGAACTCATCCTCGCTCAAATTGCCAAGAACCACAGGGGCTGGGAGCAATCCCAAGAGATGCCTGAGCACATCCAGATAGAGGACTCCAGGCCCATGTAACCACCGGGGGTACAGAGGCTATTCCCAGTCAGTTTTTGACTTGGAAAGGGAAAAAAAAAAAAAAAATTCTTTTAATCAAAGTGCAGAAAAAACCCACCCCATCTGCAACATGGGTAACCTCATGGGAGGGAGGCATCACTCCTGAAACGTCCCCCATTTGCTTGAGACAAATTATTAGTGTCTGGGGGATTTCACAAGCACATAAATCCACACTCACCAGAAACAACTTGCAGGATGATCACCCCATGACAGGCAACGCTGGCTCCATCTCCCGATGACACGGGGTGGTGGCTTGGAGCCTCCTTCCCCTCCCGCTGGCTCCCCGACACAGCTGGGCGAAGGCGATGCAGAAAGCATCTCCGGGACGTGCTGCAACTCTGGAGCGAAGCTTGCAGCGAGGTCAAGCTGGAGCCGGCGCTACCAGGAGTGGAGAGGACTGACAGCCAGGGTTCTCCACCCCAGCAGAGCAGGCTACATGATGGGGAGACGCCACCCCCTGGAATCCCACCGAGAGCCCCGGGTCCCTCAGCCTGATGAAGTCACATCGCCAAGGGGCTGATGGCTAAGATGCACTGAAAATAACTCATGGCAGGAAGAAGAGGAGATCCCTGTCTGCTGCAAGGCAGGAAAAAGCAGGTGGCAAGCCATATTAAAAGCCGGCTAATTCACCCCCTAAGATACTCATTGTAATGGACCATTACATGTTGAGACTCACTTCCACATGAAGCAGCTGAGACCACGAAGTTAATGGGATTAAAAGAAACAGGTCCAACGTGTATACAGGCTATAATATACTCACAGTAAAAGAAAAAACTATAGATACAAGGATGATGCACATTTGCTGTTTGTGCCCAGCTTTTTCAGTCTCCTGCTGTGCATCTTCGAGAATTAATGGCAATTAATGCAAGATTAAAAAGACCATGACAAAACTGATCTGCAGTTACTAGACAAATTCTAGGCATTTGCTGAAGCAATTTGGTGATCATTTATATTTTCGAAGTGCTGGGATAGAGGCTATCGGTGTATAACATTTAAGACAGGAGGGGGAAATCCAGCTCTGTCCTGAAGCCCTACACCAGCCAGAGCACTGAAGGAGGCTTCCTGCTGCTGGTGTGATTCCCAAAGACTGGAAGGCTTTCATTCAAAAGGAACCAGGGGAGATGTCAGCCAGGATCAGTAACATTTTCAGCATTAATGAATCAGGATGTGTCCTGTACATCCCCAAAAGCATCCCTTTGGGTTGGCTTTCTTGCCTCTGCAAGGAGGTTTTTAAGCCCTGCAATGTGGAGGAAAGACCTCAAGCATGAGAAAGAAAGAAAAAGGAGCAAAGCAATCTAATCTCTTCACTTTTTGCTCATCACATTCACGAAGAAAAACACAGCAATGCAGCCATGGAGGCTAACATGTCCCTTGCCTCTGGCATAGTTTTGTCACTGAAAAAAAAAGTTATTGGTAAAAAATCCTGGAGTCAGTTCTTGTCTCACGGACTGAGTTACACCGGTGGGGGAAGACAGACTTCACCTATGGCAAGCATTTCTCTTTAAACAGACTCCAGAGATGCCTGACATCAAGAAACCAGGAGCTCCCAGCTCTTCCAGCAACACCAAGCCACGCACAACCGTTTTCCTCTTGGACCCGATCCCAAACCCCATCAAATTAGCACCAACCTTTGCCTCAGCTGTTTAACAAAGGCATCGTGCCAAGCAGAGCACGCTCATACCATCCAAGTAAAACAGGCAATTGCCAAAACCACAGATTATAAACCTATTAGAAAAAGTCACCCAGCATTTTTCTGAGGAGCACAGAAATGCCCAGGGGAGCGCTGGCAGCCCCGAAGCCCACGCCAACCTCTCCAACCTGCTGCTGCTGCAAACGCTCCCACATGGTCCTGCAGGATCTTGCCCAGGGAGGGATTTAAGCTTGACTCCTTTCACTGTATCAGTTACTTCAGGTCCAGACCCCTGCAGCTCTGGCCCATGGTAACAGCAAACAACAAGGAGATTAATAAAAAAAGCTAATTTAATGCTGACTGCAGTGAGATTACCTGGTGAAACCTGCTGCCAGCTGCCCCATAGCAGAGCATTGCAGAGTTGCACAGCAGCAGAGGTGGGAAGGGACCTGGCGAGAGCTCCTAGGCCAACCCCCTGCTCGAGCAGGGTCAGCCAGAGCGGGTTTCCCAGGACCATGAGCAGTCCCTGGCACAGATGGCAGATGGGGATCTTGGATCTAACCTTCCTAACTGCACCAGTGCAGGGACGGTGAATGTCTGAGACTGCTGGAGGGAAGGACAGACCTGGGAGGATTCATCCTGCACTCCTCCATGGGCAGGTGAATGGAGACCCATGGGACTCCAGCTCCCATGGTGGCAGGACCATGCCACCTGGCACATCCTCGTGGGATCCATCTCTGCACTGGCACCTGCTGGTGCTCAAACGCTTGCCTGAGAACGGCAGGTCTAGGCCTTGCTGTGGAGCTAAGAGGCTGTCACCATGGCTGAAAGGTGACAGCCAGGACCACTTGGACCTGGCACACATGAGCTCTTGCTCAGCACAGACCAAGCAGAAGATCCCATCATGGCTGTCTGGAGAGCCCTAGGTGCCCAGGGGAAAGGCTGCATCATGCAAGACCTTCCTCAGGTTCATCTTAAATATGTTGCAACCATGACATGGGCACAGTCTAAAAATACATCCACATATATAAATGTCAGCTGCAACACTGACTGCTCTTCACAGCCTGTGACCTGCCACCTCTGGTGCACCAGCATGAAGAACAGCCCCTGTAACTGGTCCCACCTGGGCAGCTCCTACCTGCAGCCTTAACCACTTCTCTCCACCAAGCCAAAATGCCCAATAACCTTGCAGGCATACCTCTAGGTCTCCAGCTGTTCTCACAAGGTGCAGAGTGAAGTCTGCAAAGGAGACAGGCTTGCCATGTGTCGGTTGGGTCACAGCCCCTGCAGGACACTATCCTGCCCTCCCTTGTGCTTGGGCAGCAGCCCAGACTGGGTGTTCAGTGGAGGTTTGGCAGGAGATGAAACAGAACAAGGACACACGTGTGGACCACACRTTCTCAAAAACACACACATGGAAAATGGCATCTCCTGCCCCAGGCTGACACTGGGCTGGGTGTGGGCCAGTGGGTTACAGGGAGGTACCCCACTATTTGCCATTTGTTATGAGCTGTTAGTCATCTCAAGCTTTGCCAACCTCCAGAGCACGGTCTCATACCAGGAGAGGGTTTTCCACTGGTTCTCTCTATTGCAGACCTTACCACCTGGGTGACCTTAATCTAGGAAGAGGGCATGGCAGCACATACCCTAAGCACATCCTCTCCACCTCGCAGAGCATTTTAAGCCCCATTTTCTTGCTGTTCTCACCCTTGGCAGAGCCACATCTGCAACCCCCAGCATCTGCTTCTTTTGTTACACGAAACCTAGGAAATTAACCCCAGCACAGATCTCCAGCTAGCTGGAGGTTTTCCGAGCCACTCAGCACTAAACAAATCCATCCAAGCTTTCATGAGATCTCACTGCTTGCAGCTAGTGAAGCTCCTGCTACACCATACAGAGCCCAGAACATCACAGCAGCCAGCAGCACTGTGAACTTAGAGACAAGCTTTTCTCCTTGGGTACTTACTCTCAAAGAGACAGGGATCAGCAAAGTCACTCCAGATTTATTTGGGAGATCATCAGACATAGGTCCAAGTAGCAACTGCTGCAAATTGGTTTGCAAACAGAAGCTCAGCGCAGGTCTGGCGGTGAGGTTCAGCCATTTTTTATACAAGTGACAAGACCTTTAAGTGCCTTTAAGATTTTGATAGCACTGGAGTTGTCATTGCTATCTACCAGCACTCAAAGGCTGGATCTGATGAGCAAAGCTTGGAAGAGACCAAGCCCTGAACCTCCACCTTGCCATGTTTTATGCATATAACCTTGAGCAAGATTGAAACTTTCCCGATGCTCAAAGCAGGCTCTGACCCTGGGAGCATGGAGGTGCTTCATCTAGTTCAGAAGAGCAAACACAGGACTGCTCAATTACTGCAGGTCCCCATCTGAGGTATAGCCAACTGCACAAGGCAAGCTGTTCCCCTAGGTGTGCATCAGCCACAAGCTGGTGACAAGTTCATGCTGCAAAGCAAACTAAGAGAGAAATCTGGACTTCTGGGTCTATTCCTCCTCCTGACTACGAGGAAGAGTCAGACCCAGGGGACATAGCCACCACCATCCTGCCGGCACTTAGCACACATCACCCAAGGGCCACCATGGCTTGAGACACACATCTGCTATACGCCAAGCCTGAGACAGTGCTGCCCTCAGCTTCACCAGCAGTGGTTTATGCAACTACCACACTACTCCTAGGAGAGCGGGGACACCAATCCCACCAACTTCCGTACTGTAGAAGAGCTTGSCTAAAATATGCTGAGATTTTAGCAACCAATCCCAAAGTCCAGTCCCACCCAACCCCAGGGGAAGGACTGGTTCAGGAGCTGACAAGCATGGCCAATCCAGATGATTTCCCTGAACACCCAACTCCAAACTCACATGCCAAATTTTCCCTTTTTTTTTTTTTTTTTTTTTTTTAATTTGCACAGGGAAAACTGTGATAACAGGCAGAAGAGAGCTGTGCAACATCTGTAGCGCTTGCACCAGGGGACAGACAAGTTACAGCAGATGTGTGTATGCCCCGAACAAGCTTACAGAGGCATGGAGCTTTGAGAGCTTTCCTCTCAATGCCTGAAGCTTGTCATTTCCAGCAAACTACAAGTTTTTCTGGTTTCCCGTTAAAGCACAGACAGAAGAGAGAACATTTAAAAGCAAAGCAGATTTAAAAGATGATCCAGTGAGTCACTACCCTGCAACAGCATCTCCTGGTTTCCAAACAGCCTTGTGCTCCAAAACCAAGTTCAAATCCCAAAAGCACTTTCTTTCAACTTCCAAAAATTACATCCTCATGAGCTTTCAGCTGCAGTCCTTCTGCCTGCTTATCCAACTGAAGACCCCAAGCATAAATCATGATAACCATGATCCTCCCCAGGTGGGAGAGGGGAGAATGCAGAAGCTCCTGTGCATCTGCTGCTGACCCACGGCTCTCATGGCCTTGGCCACTGCCCTCGCTGTGCCCGCCGACCAGCTCTTCACCCCAAGGAAGGTGATGGTGAGCTAAAAAGAGCATTATGGAGTAACAACACAGGGATATCCAGGAGGGGACAAGCAAGTTTCACACCAGGCAGGCACAAGAAAGCCTGAGCTTTGGGAGCAAATTTCCTGGACAGTTTGGTCATTGATTCCTTTTCTGCTTTGAGTTTGTTGATGGGGATGGGCAAACACCATCAGGAAGGGGTACCCCAGCCAACACACCCTACGCAGGGTGGCCAGGCAGGGAGAGCTCTGGCACAGGCCCCAGATGTCCTAGGTCTGATCCCACCCAGATGACATCAGACAAGTCCCTTTGCCTAGTATCCACCATGTAAGCAGGCACTGATACCAGCATTCAAACCCACTATGGGTTGCCTTCCACTCTGTCCCACCCAGGACACTGCCCCAGACCCTGCTGCCTGACTTCCTAAACCCCATTAAATGTGTCTCTCCCCAGGCCACAGGCACATAGCACCCACGTATCAGAAATATCAGAGAAGATGGAGAAGGTTGGAAGCCCCTTCCTCACATTTCTGCTCATGTAAGCAGCCAGGCAAGTTGCAGACAACACAGGGAAGCTCAGTCCTATGGCTGGAGTGAGCATGAGAAATGCAGCACAAGATGACAAGGATCCTCAGGGCATCACCCTGAGCCCACTTGCAATTTCCTTTCTGAAAGGGGAGTTTGGACACTGGGTATAAACCCAAGACAGCAGACAGATTGAGAGGCCAACACAGCCAGCCCAGAGCATGGTTTCCTGAACGATGACCAATTCAGTTGCGTGGTGCTGCAAAACTCACCTCTAGGTCACCGAGCTTTTAACATGAACCCATCACGAATCCTGTTTGCTTTGTCCATCAGATAAAGCAACCTTACAAAAGTCACTGTACAGGCATTTACAGTATGCACAAAAATCTGTGCAAACCCAGCTCTAAAACCAACATGCAAAATGCGAGCTGGACTCGTTCCCGCAAAGTGAGAGCCATGCTCAGCCTGAGATGCAAACTGGTGGAAACACCAGGAATTGGTAATTTTTTCCATGAGGAGTAGTCAACTCCAAAACCAGCACAAGATCAGAAAAAGATCAGAAAAGCTGTAGAGCTTGTCAGAGAACACTAACCATCCCTGCTGAGCTTTCAGTCCATCCACAGAAGTTGATACCATTTCTGTCCTGCTTAGAGGAGGTCTTATAAAACATTTCTAAAACAGATCCTTCTCTACCAGCTGCTGCTTGTTCATGGCATCTGCGTGGCAGATGATTCATGTTGACCTGGGCCAGCGTCACAAGTGCCACGTGCATTTTTATGAGCCTGCTGGTTACTGCAGCCCTGTCCACTGGCAGAGGGGAGGGCTCCAGGGAAACGTGAAGTTCCTGGGAAGTTATCAGCAAAAACCCCCATGCTGGACCTACACAGGTCTCTGAAGCTGTCCAGGGAAGCCTGTGTGCTTGTTTTCCTGCTTCAGGTGGCCTTGCAGCAGGTCACAATGGGATAACTCAACAGCTCTGACCGAGGGCTGCAGTCAGACAAGCTCAGCCCACATGTAAACCTGGCACGGCCAAAGTGAGCTTCTGGACACCAGCTCAACCTAGGCCAAATACCAGTGAAGTTTCACTGATAACTCAAGTGGGCGTTGCACGCTCTGCAGGACAGTTTAACCCCCTCCATCTGGAGAGGAAGGTGTGTGGATCCTTCCACTACCCCCACCCCCAAGAAGAAACCCAGCTGAAGACCTATCACCTCTGCAGAGTCCTCCTGAGATAGTTTCCAAACCAGCAAAAGCCATAACAGAGGCAGCAGGAGGAAATACCAGCTGATGCAGACATGTTGGGGAGGACCAGAGGTTCAGAAGAAGCATTGTCCATCTCTCATCTCTTATCAATCTCTCCCCAAACATTTGAACTGAAAATAATAAAAAACCCCCAAGAAACCCACCACCAGCAACAAAAAGCCAAATCTAGTTTGGTTCGTCTCTACTCCCAGAAGCACAGGGTAGGCTGTACCGGAGACTTGACGAAGCGGGGAGGGAAAGCTAGCAGAAGGACACCAAATGGTGGGCAGCAACTAATTCCTCCTGCCTTTCACAAATGATCGGTCTATCTCCTGCCCAAAGACTTGAACGTCTGCTCCGAAGACACAAAGYCAAGAGGAGGCAGAGCCTCAGATGGGCTTTTTGGCACGTGCTGCATTTCTTGCGAGAACCATCTCTAGCAGCACATGGGATTTTTACTTTTAACCTGTGACACAGCCCGGGCAGGCATACATGCAGGTTCACCTGCCGGCATCCGTCTCCCTGCCAGACTGGTTATAACCACGTACTTTGGCTCCACATAGACTCTATTAACCCTTTGCCTAGGAAAAAGGGCAAGTGCCTGRACTCGACAGAAATGCTTGAAAAGAGGAACTCTTTATCAATATGCCACCAATTAAAGCTGCCTGGAGACAAGGCAATGGGCTTGGGCTGCTGATGGAGGGAGTTCGAGGCAGCAGAGGACAGGGATGCTTGCCAGGTGATGCCACGCTCTCCTGCTGCAGGAGAGGAGCCTGCATGAAGCAGAAAGCAGATGACAGCAAAACTGAACAGGAAAGCATGGCACAAGGGCTTTCACCATCTCCCCCCGAAACGCCTGATGTGATACACTGCAAGGAGGCTGCCATGACTTGCAGATGACCCGGGTCTTCATCAGGCAGGGCTGGAACCGAGGTTGACCTTGATGAATCGGTGGGATGATCTGAAGTCAAATAAGGTGAACTTCAGGGCAGACACAGGCAAAGCAAGGGGAGGGAGTTGGAAATCACAAGTGCAGTGGCCAAATGGGAGTAATTGGCCTGGCAGAACGGATCTCCAAGGAGGGGCAAGGGCTGCCACTGAACATGAACCCGTTCAATGATGATTGCTTTTCCAAAGCAGCTCTCATGCTGGGAAGCACATGCTGAGCGCATCCAGTGGGAACGACCCCTGCTCAGAGGCAGGGGTCCCAGCTGGAGAGCTTGGCATAGGGGTCTCCTCCTGGGGACCAGCATCCCCAGCTGGAGAGGACCCTGGGAGAGCCCCAAGGGTGTTGCTTTTCCGAGACACCAAGCACCCATAACTGACTGAAGAGGATTAGATTTGGGTGTGCAGCATCCAAAGATGAAGGGGATTCCTTCCAGAGGGGACATGGATAAAATCTGTGTCATGGCAGCAAAAGGCCTGAGGGGTAGATGTCCCACAAGCAGAGCACCCCTCAGCAACCATTGCCAACTCCTCCACATTTCTAGAGACATGGCACTTTCCTCCCTGATTTTCTAGGGCGTTTTCAGGCCAGTACCTCAGCTAAAGATCCAACACTGATGCGTTAACAAACAAAGGTCTGATACCACAACTCATCATCATCCTACCTTCAGGAGACACAACTCTCCAAGGCAAACATGGCTCGGGGTGCGATGTGAGCTGTGCTCACGTGTGGGGACTGACCCCAGGAGCTTTTCACCCCTTGCAACACAGACACTCACCCATCAAGTAGCTCTTCACCTTCAGGTATCCTACAGCCAGTCGGAGGATGGAGAGTTTATCGAGCCTGGTGCACACATCTTCGGGGAAGGGCAGCAAGCCAGTCAGCTTGTTCAGCTCCTGGTTGAGTCTGTCTCTATGCCGCTTGGAGGGGTTGGACTTCACACCCTCAGGGGGTGGTGGTTTGGGGCTGGAAGAGGCAAAGGAGAGTTTAATCAAACTGGGCCTGTCCGACAAGCTCTTTCCAAACCCACTGTTAACTTCAGTGTAGCYGCAACAACAGTAAAACATCAGGTGGCCAAGGTAAGGCCATGCAGCAGCAAGAGCAAGCTCCAGCAAGCCCACAAGGCAATGGCTGGAGGAGACATAGCCATCCCAGCTGGCCACCTTGTGCAGCCTCAGGCATGATGTTCTCCAGCTGGAGTGTGGGGTGATCCTCAGATGGGCACCTTAATGTGCAGCCTGGCTGAGACAGCTCAGCTGGATACTACAGCCTTGCTCCCATCCTTGCTCCCACCACTGAGCCCTGGCAGGGAAAGGGACACCAAGGGCAGAGACCTACAAGCCATGAGAGCATCTCTTGGAGGTCTGGTTAGACTTTTCCACCCACACTTTGCTCTGACCGCCCTTTCTCCTCTTCTTCCTCATCCCATACTCTTCCCACGCAGCAGGTCTCTCCCTGGCCACACTCTACACACTCACACCAGGTCCTCACCATGGCAAGCACTACCTTGAGTTGCTCAGAGAATTCAGATCAGCTGTTCTGCCTGCCCAGGACCAAGTASCCCTTGGCAATGAGTACACTAACAAATAGCAAGAATGGAAAGCAGGAAGGTCCAAAAAGATTTGTTTATTTGAATTTATTTCAGTTAGCTTCTAAGTTTCCTCTGACTGCTCAGAGCCTGAATCCGTTGCTTTACTTACTAATATTACAAAAAGAAGCACATGTGAAAGTCAATGACAGCACTTGGACAAAGAGATACTACATAGGGTGGTTTAGGGAACAGCACTTAGAAAACAGTAGATTTTTAAAATTTGTTTTCTTCCAATCTTTTGATTTCTTATCCTTTCAGATGGGCATTTCCAACCTAAAACAACATCTGATGCCAAACTTAGGCTTTGAGACCAATCCTCAGTCTGCAGAAGGAGTAGGGTCCATGAGAGCAGCTCTTGTCAGTCTTAAGCTCATATGGGSACCTGTCTCCATCAGCTGTAGTTATTTCACAAGCTACAGCTGAAGTCCCAGCCACAGCAGTAAGAGGTTAGTTAATGACTTTAATGAGTCTGAGATGTCACCTTGTCTCCTTTGGTTTTTAATGTCGATTTGAATTTTCTAGCTTGAAGAAAAACCCTTCAGGCTCCCCCTCTGTATTTGGTTAGATTGCACCCCCTAACATGCATCCCCTAACTCATATTGTTTTGATGTAATTTGTCTAACCACAAACTCCCTCTCCGCAGGCATCCTTGCTTCATAAAGCAGCTTCGGGTAACAGGATCTGCCAGTATTTAGCAGCAATTTAAGCTCTCCCCTCTACTACCGCTCTCGAATCTCATCTGTCAGGACTGCTCGCATGTGTGACAAGAGAGGAAATGAGTATTACATGAAATGCGGTGAGGAGCCTGTTGAATTTTCATTGCAGAGAGCTACCAAGGGGTCTTCTAAGCACGGACGGAAAATTGTAGCATTTCTCCAGAAAAGCTCAATCATGCTGTTTTGTAACATAAGCATCAGGAGGGAACTACCCTGCTTCTCAGAGAAATTGGGTACAACTCATCACCAAACTTGTCCGTACAAGCTGGGCAAAACCACAGTGGCACTGGTGCTTTTATGTACTCCATTAGCCAGTGGCTTAACAAACACTTTTGAAGTCGCAGTCACTCATCAGGAAGGAAGAAAAAAAAAAAGTTAAAAAAAAAAAAAAAAATCAAGGAAAAAAAAAAAAAAAAAAAAGGAAAAAAAAGAGGTGAAGAAAATGATTCTGAGTTTCCTCAGATATCCTTTAAAGAAAAGTCATCTGCCCACTCACTATCCAAATCTAGCCCAGAAAGAAGAGAAAAGGAAACAGGAGATGAGCAAGAAGTGCTGCCCTTTATGGGAGGGGGCAAAACACTGAGGTGTAATGGGGTCTCTTGAATAGCCTGGCCAAGCACTGAACATGCTCTGGCTGAGACACATGGGGTGACACAGCCAGCAGCAAAGCACCAGAGGGCTAAAGGAGGACACCCCAACATCTCTGTTTCTGCATGCCCCCACCTACAGCACATGCAGGGTGCTTCACAGCCACCCCTGAGGGGAGGGATGACAAAGAGGAAAATGGCTCTGGTGACGCCAGGCAGCTCTTTTGGCAGCCCATTTCCATGAGCAAATGCTGCTCCCTACACCTGGGAACTCCCAGGGCCAGAGGCTTCACAGTTCTCCATCCTTAGGGATGCCACAGGGAAATAGCTTCCAGGTGCTCATCGCTGACAGATCTGTTTGCTCTCTTCCAGGCAGTTATGAAGCTCCCATGAGCTCCATGCAAGCCAGGAGGCACGGTCAGGAAAACTGCCAGCCCCCATCACACACACTTACCAAGGGAAAGGCATTGGCTTGAGCACAACCACATTATTAGCCACCAGAGAATCTGCACAGGTGAGCACTACAGGAAACGACATTTCCCCCTGCTCACAGAAACAGTGACGCTTGGTCTAGATGTTYAAAAGCTGTTTAAATTCCCTGCCCTTAGGACTGTCTCCATCCACACTGCAGGGCAAAGCTCTGGCAGTCTCTGCCAGCCCCAGGCACCATGCGAGGCTATCCCAGGGAGTGCTGCTACCCGAGCACAACACACCAAACCCTGGCATTCAACAAAGCAGCTCAACACCTACACAACAAGCAAGGAAAAGGCATTTTAAAGAGGTCTGAGCCCCCATTCTGTTTGCAGGAGCCCTAACGCTGCACAGTCTTATGAAATGGATACGGTGCAAAGCTCAGCGCAGCCGTGCCACAAAGTTCAYGATGAAGTTGCTGAGAAAAGCTGCTGACCCCCATGTAGACGGGCTGGAGCAGAGCCGCAGGGAAAGTTCTGCTTCCAGCAGGGCAAAGGCTGTGCCGCTGCTGCAGTGTTGTTTTTCCCCAGCTGCCCTTTGAACAGGGAACCCAGCAGGAAGTCTATCACTTTTGCAAGCTGGCAAGTCCCAAGTGATACTAACTATTAACAACAGCTGAGGTTGCCTGAGCTGGTATATTGGCTCCTAATTTTTATTTTTTTTTTTTTTTAATAAGTAAAAAGCCCTGAGCAAACTGCAGGGGGACCACAGAACTCCCTAACCCCATCCTTCCCTCCCCACCCGGCTTGCTGCACATCCCGCGGCTCCCAGCCCTGCTCTGCCTGGCCTCTCCCAGCAGGACCCTGCTGCAAGGTCTGCCCAGTCACAGAAGAAAATAATCTCTTCCGATTCCCAAAGTTTGGCTCTGCAGCACCAGGGATTGAGGTGCCCTCTGCTCCAAAGAAACACCTTCTCCCGCACCCTGAGCCACACGAATCCAGCCCAAACCCTCAGTCTGGCCACGCCAGCCCCACCACAGGGCCGGAATCGCAGCTCMGAGGTGAGCAGGAGAAAGGTTTGACGCACAGCAACTACCCTTCACATCTTCACACTTCTTTAAGACTCCCTAATAAACACCCAAGAGAGGCTCTGGCTCACCTTCTCACCATAGATTTGTGACGTTGATGATCCCTCCTTCATCCCAGGTTTGGGCTCAGCTCATCTGTCTCCCCCCACTGCCTCCCAGAAATATATACACCTTTATTTCCTATACACCTGGTAACCTGAGGTCAACAGGCTGACTGCGGAGCAGGTATGGAGGGAGGCATGGGGGTCTCAAAGTCAGGAAACTCCAGTGACACATCAGGGGGGCATTATGTAACAGCTCTTGAGCATCATGCTAATTAATTATTGAGGAATAGGGGACCTTTTGGTAAACAGCAATTGCTGTACGTTTGATTTACGCAGGCACTGAAATGTAAGCCAGCCTGCAACTCAAACCAGAGGACAGCTGACCATCTCAAACTCCCCAACAAGCTTCCTCACGGGAACACTAGGGATGCAGGACAACCATCATCGGGATTTTTATTTTTCCTCCAGCATGCCAGAGCCTACAAAGCATTAGCTCCAATTAACCCTAATTAAAACAGAGAGTAGCCTAAGCACACCGTCTCCCTGTCTCTTTTGCTTCTTCAATGCTCGCATCAGAGCAACTTAACGCAGTTCCCCATAACCAGTTCGGCTCTCGCAGGTTTTCCACCACCCTGCCCGGTCCCACACACCTGCCCCAGCTTCCTCCACCTTCCCAGCGGTTGCCGAGCTGCCGTCCCCGGGTCTTACCGGGGGAAACACCCTCCCCGGAGCACACCCGACACCCACCCCCCGCTGCACCCACCTCTTCGGCACCGGCTTCTTCCTCTTCCTCCCGGCGTACATCCGGGCGGCCGCGCCCGGAGGCGGGGTTTAAGGAGGATGGCGGCGGGGTGGCCCCGGCCCCTTCCCCGCCCTGGCCCCCGCACCGCCCCACCGGGGACCTCGGACCGGCCCCCGGCGATGCATCAGCCGGGGGAGGGCGGATCCGAGGCGCCCGGTCCCTGGGTCAGCGTGCCCGGGAGCCGCCGTGCACAGGGAACAGCTGCCACCGTGGACAGGGACCACCGCGCCCTGAGGGTCACTGTCCGCAGGGAGACACCAAATCCTGGGAAACACCGTGCCCATGGGCCACCGTCCCTAAGGGGCCACCAAATCCTGGGAAACACCGTGCCCATGGGCCACCGTCCCTAAGGGGCCACCAAATCCTGGGAAACACTGTGCCCATGGGCCACCATCCACAGGGAACCACCAAATCCTAGGAAACACCATGCCCACCCATGGGCTACCATCTCCAGTAAGCCACCAAATCCCGGGAAACACCATGCCTACAGGCCACCCACAGCTGCTGTGCCCATGGCCCACCGTTCCCAGAGGGTCACCGTGCCTGGGGAGCCACTGTGCCCCAAAAGGCACCATGCTCACAGCTCACTGTGCCTATGGGCCACTGTGCCCATTAGCCACCATGCGCAGGGGACCACCAAATCCTGGGAGCCACCATGCCTACAGGCCACCTCTTTTTCCTGCAAAAGATGACCACTTCAGGGCAGTTTCCGTGCTCCTCTCCTGCTGCAATGCCTGCAGGATAACATTCACCCACAGGCTTATGTTGCTGGTCTCCATGCATCATGCTTGGTGGCTGTGTTGTCCCTCCTGCAGTACACCCGTCAGCCCCAGCCCCTCCCAGAGCAGCCAGGCCAGTGTAGCCCGAGGGATGTAGTCCTGTCCAACAGCCACAGCCAGAGAGACAACGCGGAACTGGAGGCACGTGAATTACTGCTCTGTTTCAACATCAAGATGTTTTGTCATGTAGTCACCAGTGAAAAACGAAAAACTGAGCAGAAAGATGCAATAAAATCCTTCATTGTCCCACTCCATGGAATAAACCTCCCCTTTTTCCTAACCCTGCAGGTACTGCTGYGTGCCATGACTCCAGGGCTTTGCAAGATAAGTCTCCCCACCTCCCAGAGCCTGATCTCCCTGCTGGTCCCCATCCAGGAACAACCAGCCTGTTGCCTCTTGCTTTGCATTTCCTTGTGTTAACAGTGCCCAAAGCTTTTGCTCTTCCACCCAAGAGCCACCTTCAGCTGCTTTTGTGAAAACAGGGGTGAGAGAGGCAGGCAACCATGAACACAAAGGACAGACTGTTAAAACAGACGCAGAGACATCACATCTAACCATGGTTTGTTTTTTACTATAAATCATTTGACTTAAAAATCAAGCCTGTTTATGTCCCAGTGGGAGGAAACCATGGTAAACAACCATGTGCTTTCATGGCTGCGTTGGTGGTATAGGCAGCTATGTGCCACGGCACAGAGTTGTGGTACGGTGGGAGGTGAGTCTGTCCTGTAGTCAGCACAAGCAGAAGCCCCAGGAAGACTAAGGACGGGGCGAGCAAATTTGATACTTCCCCTGAGGACTTTCCTGGCCTCCAACTACTTTCAGYCCAGGAGGTTTCCTCAGCCAGACATGGTTCCTACCTAGTAATGCTCTTCCAGGCTCCCCTTGAATCCCTGTAAATGTTTAGCACCATTTAGCAACGAGTTGCACAGCCCAACCATCACTGCACAAAGCCCTACCTCCTGGCTTCCACCACTCACGTGGTCATTTGGATCTTTGATTGTCCTTGTTTGCCTTTCTCTTCCATCGCGTCCTTTCTGAGACAAGAAGGACGATGAGAAAAGTGGGTTCATACCGGTGCCAAATGATGTCCTTCATTTTCTTCTCTCCACCTTTCCTCACCACTTTCCTTTTTTGATCCTTGCTGAGTTGACATTTTCAGGGACAAGATGCCGCTCCTGAGCAGTAAGGCTCAGCCCAGAGCCCCATGTTCTATGTGTCCGAGTGGGACTGCATATTCCCACCTGCATCACTTTTACTAGTTACCTACACTCATACCATCACCAAATGCAGCCGCCTCACCGTTCACACCCCATTTACAATGTCAGTGTCAAACAGCAGTTTCCAGCACCGATCGGGCAGAGCTTGCCCTCCTGGTACTGTGGGAACAGCTCTCCTACTCCCATGTGGGTACAGAGGAGCATGGAGTGATGGTCCTCGAGAGTCAGCCCATCCCCTTCCCTGGTCACCCCTTCAGCATCCCGACAGCCCTACAGCCTCCACTGCAGAGTTTTTCTTACCCTCTCACTGGAAAGACTCGCCTGACRTGCCAGCACGTTGCAGACAGAGCAGTTAAGGATAGAAAGCCAGACCCAGACAYGTTGTATGTTTTTTTTTTTAAAGCCGTTTGCAAATTCCAGAGATAAATTCTTGAAATGAAATGTGATCGCTTCTTGCCAAGGGGCAAAGCAGAAGCAGCTAATGGTATCAAAAATGTCCCAGGTCAGCAAAGCTGATGTCAGTTTGATGGGAAGTGTGTTAATACATTCATTTATGACCTTCCTAGACCATATGTAGAGACCCAGTAATTTAGCCATGCTTTTTAATAAGGCAGACAAAGATCCAGCTCAGCCCTGGAAATTGCACTCCAGTGTCTCCATCAAGTGGAGAAGGGAAGCTGCGGGAGGAATGTGTCCCAGCCGCCAGCACCGCGGGCTCCCCAGCTCTCGGGTGTCTCCGTGGCAGGCAGGGCTGTGGGAAAGCAGTTTCCAGAGCCCACGGGACACCCCCAGATTTGGGAAGCACACACACGGTCTCTTGTTCAGCCAAAGCTCTCCAGCCCCTCTTTGCCCCCAGTGCTCTCCTCCTGGACTTCTCCTCCCGGACTTCTCCTCCCCAGCTCCTACAAACCCCAGTGCCTTTGCAAGGCAGCTCTACATTGCTGTCCTACACCTATTGCCAGCTTTCCTCTAGGAAAAAACACTTGATTTACCTCTTTCCACCCGCTGGGGGTGGACTTTGTGTCAGAGATGGAGCAAGACCTAGAGCAGCTTTAAGCAAACAGGCTTCGTAAGGCATCTCCTGCAAGACACTGCACATATTTCAAGCCTAAAACCCAGGAACCCTCCAGGGGTGTCTCTGGCACTACTGAATGCAGCAGGGAGGGGGCTGTGAATGTCCTACCTGAGCTCCAGGCCCCAAAATCAGGTGCCTGGAGCTGTACTGAACAAGAGGCAAAACCATACAGCTATACCTGTTTTCTCCCTGCTCACCTGCCTCGGATTGCTCATCACCCACTGTACACAGACTCACGGAGGTCTTGGTGGGAAGGGACCTCTGCAGGTCTTCAGTCCAACCTCCCACCTGGCGCAGGAAAGGCACAAGGCATCAAAGTGGGTCAGCAGGGAGGTTATCTGAAGCACACGATCCTGTGGGTGAACAACGCAGGATGTCACCGGGGCTGTYCCTGCCTGTTCATGTGGGCTCACCTGCAGGCAGGGAAGCTTTGAGATGCTGGTCAAGCACTCAAAGCAGGGCGCAGCGGGAACTTGGACAACTGAGTGTACAGATGTTGAAAGAGACAGCAGCCCAGGCAGAAGAAAATAATCTCCCTGCTGCAAAACGGGCTCACTTGGACAAGTCAATTCACTGGGAGATCAGCTGCCTGCTCTGCAGCCACAGGAAAGGTTGCTGTGGACATGCCTGGGTCCAGATTTCACCAACTGTGAAACTCAGCTGTGCGTCTCTATCAAAGCAAAAGGCAGAAATGAGCGTCTGTGGGTTTATACCAGTTTGCCTGTATCCATCTCTCCCGCAAGCATGGGGCTGGRAATAAGTGATGTGTGAAGGGAGAGATGCTGGCTGTTGTGCTCGATGAGAAAAGTGCCTAAACCTAATCAGGGCAGCGTGGGGGCAAACCTTCACCCAGAAAAAACTGGTAGAGCTGCCTTGTCTTTGATGATACTCATCATCTCCAGCGGATAGCTAGGAGGGTCAAAAGTCTGTTACTGGCTTTCAGCAGGGCACTGATTTTTGGCTGCCTAATGCCAGCRTATCCCTAGATACTGACTGCAATGGCTTTAAGGACAGCAAGAGATGGCAGAAAGGAAACCCTCTTGTCCAGTTTAGA
This sequence comes from Phoebastria nigripes, assembly GCA_035582835.1. Taxonomy (NCBI): domain Eukaryota; kingdom Metazoa; phylum Chordata; class Aves; order Procellariiformes; family Diomedeidae; genus Phoebastria; species Phoebastria nigripes. The sequence goes on along the minus strand of JAYKAV010003468.1, from coordinate 182,575 downwards.
AGCCATGGAGATGCTCAAGCTGAAAAGGAAAAAAATAACTCATCTCTAGTATCAAAATAGGTCCAGTGTGTAATTGAGCATTTGCTGTGCTCAAGACTCAGTGCTCAGCGGAGTGACGGCATCCCCTTCCATCCCAGCTCCCTGTCAAAGAGCAACGAGAGCCGGGGGCAGGATGAGCCATGGGTGCCCTCCCATGCCCTCCCTGCCCAGCACCCAAGGGAGGAGGCGGTGGCAACATGGGCAGCCTCTGGTGACAGCCCTGGGCAAGGTGAGCTAAGGAGTACGGTTCAGCCTGGGGGAGCCCAGGAGCAGCAGGAGATGGAGGCTGAACAAGAGATGAGGCTGCAGTGTARGTCCAAGGTCTGTCTGGGAGACAGGACTGGGGACAAGGCTACCTGCAGCGTAGGTCCAAAGTCCACCTATGTACAGGGAGGTTAGAAAGGGACAGAGATAGACACAGGTAAAGGTACAGCCTAAGACCAAGCCTAGGTGCTTGGGGCTGACATTAAATGGAGCCTACAGAGCCATGAGCAGAGGGTGAGGTTGGCCAGGGCCACTAAGACCCGCTGGTGCTCACAGAGCCCTGGCAGATGGTCCACCAACATCCCTCATGGAGGGAGGTGTCCCTTATGAAGTGCTGTGGGTGCTGCGGGTCACCATGGGGCTACGTCAGGGTGACACGGAGCCAGGGCAGGGACACGGCATGGGGTCTTAGGAGTCACAAAGATGCCCCAGAGGCTGGGTGGGGAGGGGGTGGGAGTCAACGGTGAGGAGCCTCRGGGCCAGGGGTAGTTATGGAGCCCAGGGTCACAGGCAGGCAGGGTTTGGGGGAGTGAAGAGAGGCAAGATCCAGGGGAGCCACAGGGGCAAGACCCTGCAGCATCTGAGGGCCGGGGCTCATGGTGGAGTCAATGAGATGATGAGCTGGGAGCCAAGGGGGACCCTAGCACAAGCCACACAGCCTCTGCCGGATGAGGCTCAGGACAGGGCTGGAAGTGTGGCCATCTCCCCGGCAGCACCGGCGAGGAGCTGCCCTGCTCACCCACAGGTGATACAAATCCCCAAGGAGACAACAGGCTGGGAATTATGTGACGGCTGAAGCCAGGAAATAAATAGACGAAGAAATCCGATTATGGAGGAAGAAGTTGGGCAGAGACCAGTCACAGGTTAGGGAGCAGCGCCGAGCCCTGCCGCGTCAGCAGAGCATTGCAGGGACTAACCCTGCAGGTGACAGCAATGGTTTTCTGCCCACCCAGCTCTCCAAGCTGGCCCAGAGTGGCAGTGGACGTGCTCTGCAAAGCAGCACAAGGCAGCACTAAGCCTCCACTTGCTCTCTTTTCTGGAAGAGTTTCTTTTCCAGCAAACGAAAGAAACCCCAGCCCAGGGAGCATGGTCCTAAGTACACAGGAGACAGCTGGTATGGGGCACAGCCGTCCCTTCCCACCCTGACATCTCCTTGATCCTTCTTCCTCCCCATTTGTTTCAACGAGGCATTTCCAAGATCTCAAAGCTCAGTCAAGAGCTGAGCATTAGAAAGCCAGAGTCTCTGGTTCATTCAGAGGTTTCTCTGCTGTTTTCCACTTCTTCACCAACACAGGAGGTCAGGCTGGCTGGGCAGATGGATCTTTCCAGATGCAAAGCAAATTTGCTCTCAACGCTTCCCGAAGCAGAGTGGTTTCTCTGGCGTTCCATGGCAAACATGGAGCACAAAACCAAAAAAGAAAGGGAAGCAAAACTGCCCACATGGTTTCCAGCAACCGTGCATTGCAGCAGCACGGAGACAGGAGCAGCTTCTTCAGAGAAGATGCTTTGAATGTGATGCCCCCAGACATCAGCAGTGTCGGCAGCCTTTCCCAGAGTCTCCAGCGAGCCCTGGGCAAGATGGGGACTTGTTGGCACTCATAAAACGGCTCTGTGGGACAAGCCATGGTGGCGGGCAGGGAGAAAGCAGCTTTCCTTCAGCATTACCCAGCCCCATCTTGTGGCAAAGATCAGCAAAACCTCCAAAAGCAGCAGTGAGGTTTGTCACCGCCACGTCTGCCCACTGTGMGGGCATCAGGGTGCTTTCCAGGATGTGTCTTCTCCTGCCCTATGGTTAAGGCATCCCCTCTCCTCCAGCACCCCCAGTCCCGGCCGTAGGCAGGAGTGGTAGGGTTGGCCCAAGCTGCAGCCAGCCAGCTCCGGTGCGTGCATGAGAAGCTTGTCCTCGGCTGCTGTCACCTGAGCCCTGAGCCTGCTGCGGGGTTTGTACAAACAGGCTGGGCATGTCTTGACTGCAGAAGCACACGTTGGTGAGTTATCCACGACGTCCTCTGTTTGCCACCTCATTGTGGCCTCCATTCCCAGTCCATCTTTCATTTCTGGAGGCCATCAAGGTAGCTCACCCCCTTCCCTGCTGAAGGAGGCTCAGGGACCTCTGCCACAAGCAGAGAGCAATGGTGAGAAGCACCAGGCAGATGCCCTTCTCTCTGCAGAGAGCAACGGGGATCCTCTCTCCATGGTGGCCGAGCAACACCGGGCTGGGAGCAGCTGGTGGCATCACGAAGAATGACAAATGCATGTTGGGGTTGGTGGATCTTCAGCTTTCTCTTCTCCAAGGAGAACAGCGAGACATGTAAGGATGCAGATGAGGATGGGATCACTCAGAGGTGCCAGTATGGAAGGTGACACGCTGCACCCAGCTAGCCATGGCTAGCAAACACAACCCAAATCAATGGCCCAAAGCATAGGGTAGGAAGTTTTAGATGGGGAACTGGAAACTGTCCCAGATCACCGGCTCCCATACAGCTGGAGAAGGAAGTAGATCTTGATTTCCACCTCTCTGACTTTGCAAATCTGGAATGGTGTGGATAGCCAGACACCGGGGCCTTTGTTGTAACAGCCAGGTACCCACCAGTCTGGAATGGGGAGTGTTGGTCTTGCCTACCCCCTGCCAGGTAAGAGAGGGGACAGAAATCGGGGCTGACTTTGGTGTCCCCCGGCCAGTGGTGAGGAGGCAGGGGCAGCACACGAGCTGCATCCTTCACATCCGATTACAAGGCGGCTGATGGAAAGTGACATGACGGACACAACATGGCTGGTGTCGGGTCGCATCCTATCGCAGCAGMAGAACCAGGAATAAGAAGTTAATCTGCAGCGAGATGCGGCTTGCTTCCCCAAAGCTCAAGCCCCGGACATCCCACTCCTCCTGACTCACGGACCCAGTGGGCAGGGGGAGCACGAGGGGCTTTGGCACGAGACCTCCTGCCCATTTCGGCCGAGGGGTCAACGCCTGAGGAGCCACCAGGGACATCGSTGCAGCGGTGTCATTGTCCCACCACCGGTTCTCCTCCCAGCGCCTTGGGACTTGCTGAGGCAACAACATTTGCCAAGGAAGTGACTTTCCAGGCGCCAGGAAGCCAAGCTTTGCCGCGTGCGGGAAAGGCCAGGATTGCCTTGCTCCTGGCACTGCCTGCCCCCCTGCCAGCTCTGCCTGTACCGGGACTCCCCCAGAGCTTCCTCCCTCGTCCCTGGAGCTCCCACCCCACGGCATGCCGGTCTGCGAGGCCATGCGCTCCTGCCTGCCCGCTGCCTGCCCGCTGCCTGCCCTGCTCCCCGCCCCGGCTGGGCTATCCAGGGGCTGGCAGCACCGGCGCAGGGTGCCAGAGGAGACGGAGCGGCGACAGCCGCTCACGCAGTTACCGGCTCCTGCAGGGAGCTGCGGGCAGAGCCGGTGCAGGCAGCCCGCTCGCCCGCCCGCTCGCCCGCTCGCCCGCCCGCTCGCCCGCTCGCCCGCCCGCCTGCTGCTGCTGCAGGCAGAGCCCAGCCGGCGCGGCGGGGGCGTGGCCGGCGATTAGGAGGGCGTGGCCGGCGGGCTGGGGGCGTGGCCGGCGGGTAGGGGGAGTGACCGGGAGGGGGGCGTGACCGAGGGCGGAGGGCGGGGAGACCACGCCCTCATAGTCGCCCCCCCCGCGGGCTTCTGCCCCTCTGCCAGGACGTCATCTCTCCGCGCCCGCCCCCTTCCGTCGCGGCGGGGTCGGCCGCGTCTCCTCGGCGCCGCCATGTCCTTGTGGCTGGGCAAGCTCGGCCCGGCCGCGGCCGCCGCCGCTCGGGGCCGCCTGGGGAGCGCCGTCGTGCCGGCGGTGAGCGGGGCCGGGGAAGGGGAAGGGGAAGGGGAAGGGGGAGGTCCCTGTGCCCAGCCGCGGTTCCCCTGGCTGCGGCGGCCGCCCCTCAGCGCGGCCGGGTGGGCTCACCTTGGGGTGCCCGGGCCGCTCCGCCCTTCCCGCGGGGCTGGCGGGCGGGGGGGCGCTGGCCACTTGCGCGGGCTGTGGTGGTAGCGCCCTCTCCCCGCCCGTTATGAGCGGGGCTGAGCCTCCGAGCCGGCCTCCGCTCCCAGCAGCGTTCCTGTGCGGTGTCCCTGGAAGCGTTGGCGATGGCCCTGCGGCGGGGGGGAGGCTGGGCTGGGCGGCCCCTTAGAAGGGGACATTCCCCATGGGCGAATGCAGGGGCTTCGGAGAGGAGGCGAGATTTCAGGTAGAGGCACAATAAAAACCTGAGACCAGGGTGTGATGACCCAGTGACCTTCAGCTTGCGAATGTGATCTCTGGAGGTGCAAGCAGAAGAACATTAAATAAAAAMAAAATCTCACGTGTGTGAGGTCACTACATTGCTCAAAATAAGGCTTATTCAGTTTTTACCAAGGTCTCTGGGTGGCTTTGCTGAGCAGGGCTCAGTAAGGTACTGTTTCAGCTTTACAGGCCAGGTGGGTGTTTCTTTCCACCTTTGACCAGGAACTGTGCTGTGCAGAAATGAAGCCATAAGTCTCCTGAGAGACTGGGAGAGGGTCCTGAGAGACTGGGAGAGGGTTTAACGTTAATCTCTACCCAGCAACAAACAAACAAAAATGCAAACAAAAGCCTACTCTAGGATCTTCCTTGGGAACGCATGTCATGTGTCTGTGGCCTTCAGGAAGTCTGGGAAGTTTCAGTCATTATGTAGATTCAGAGCAGAGTTCTGGCAGAGCAGTCCTGCTTCAAGCTTTAAACACACTGAAAATTGTTTCATGGTTTCTGTCTTCTCAGTTTTGCATTTCATAAAGAGCTTCTCAGCCTAAATACCACTTCAGCTGCTAAGCTGCAATGGCAGTGCTAACTTTACTATGAAAATTCCTTGTATTAGATGTGTGAGTGTGTATCCTCCTGCGTGTGCAGAAGGTCTGAAAAAGCTGCACTTTGAGGATGCCTAGTTCAGCTAAGAAAACTAAAATATGCTAGTTTTGTGTTGTTGTGTTTTCTTTCAGGCAAGAATTCATGTCAGCTCCGAGCAGAATTTACAGTATGGTTGGCTGGCTTATATGTTGGGAGACAGAGCTACAAAAAAGTTCACTGAATACAGCAAAATCTTTACAGTGGAGGGAAACTTATCTTCTGGGAAGGGCAAGCTTGCACAACAAATAGCAGAAAAACTAGGTACATCTTATTTTCCCTATTTCTGTCATAGTTAATAGAATTTAACAGTGTGATTGTCATTCTTGTGTAAAGAAAGTTAGTTCACCAAACCAGCAATTCTTGACTAGGAAATTATTAGTTGGGCAATGCCACAGTTAATGTGGAGGGCTTATAGATAAGGGGAGAATAAAATGTTGGTGAGGTTTGAAATGAGGATGGGACGCTTGTCAGATCTGCGGGATACTTGTGTAAGTATGATTTGTTGTCTTCTAATGAAGTCAGTTCACTCACTGAGCTCCTAGCTGTGGTGGAGTCACTGAGCACCCTGAGAGTTAGGATTTTCTTGCATGGGTGTACGCAGAGCATCAAGGTGATTAGAGGATTGGTGGCAAAAAGATTCTGCTTAGAATGATAGCTCAGCTTTCACTGGGGAGGTGAAAGGTGGCAATACTTCAAATTAGGGTTTGTGTGCCCTCTGATTGACCAAAGGATTTTGTGCTGTTTTCAGGTGKTGTTTAAAGTAAAGCTATGTATTTAAATGAGCTGAATAGATGTTTACTGTGAATGAACAAAACTTACTATTTTGATTGGTGCTCTTTTGTGGGTTTCTTTTTTGTCAGGAATGAAGTATTTCCCAGAAGCAGACATCCATTACCTTGACAGAATCACGGGAGATGGAACGTTGCTGCATGAGAAATTTAATGGTTTCTGTAACCTAGAGAGATTTTACAATGATCCGAAATGCCCTGATGGACACTCTTATCGACTGCAAGCTTGGCTGTTCGGTAACCGTGTTTTACAGTATGCTGATGCGTTGGAGCATCTGCTGTCCACAGGTTAGATTTCACAGTAAATAAATTTCATTTCTAAATTAACTTATGAGTGTAAGTTGCGAGTAAGCTGTTCTGAAGTGCTTTGCTAGTATCTGCATTTTAAAATGAAAGGCTGTTATGTTGTTAAGCTTTTTATATTTTCCCCCTTAGTGAGTACAGGTTAACGGTCCATTTAGAAAAATACGCTGCGTGTTTTGTTAGAACAGTATCTTGTATCATTTCTAGTGAAGGAAATATGTACCAGTTACCAATTTCATTAGTTTTAATTTGGCAATCCCTGATGATTATTTTCAAAAAGACATTTTGAACATACCAAGACAGCTGTGAGTTGTACAGCCTTTTTAAAACTCTCCCTAGACTTAGTTCCTAATGGTGTCTTTTGTTCAGTCTTTCTGATTTCATTAAATACTGTTTTTGTGGTGTATTGTTATAATTTGAGTGTCTTCTGGTGACAAAAGATTTCCTATACSAACTCTGATTTACCTGTTCCTTGTGCTTTAAGCGTTTTCCAAAAAAGATGAAAATATGTGAATGCCAGAAAGTATCAGACACAAATGTGAATGTAGTCCTTAAATGTAAGTAGTACTTAGCTACTGTAGTGATAGGCACAGTAGGAGACAGGCATGTTCAGCATACACATCCAGTACGTTTGTGTGAGCCAAAAACTTGCTCTTTTGTTTTATTTAAAATTTCTAGAAAAGCATTCCGAAAATTGACCATAAGAGCAGTACTGTCTTTAAATGTTGATGCCAGCAGTCTCTTTGAGCCTTGCTGACTGGAACCTACTTTCAATTGCAGGACAAGGTGTGGTGATGGAGCGCTCTCCCTACAGCGACTTTGTATTTCTGGATGCAATGTTTAAACAAGGCTATATCCACAAGCGATGTAAGTTACTTGCATGCAAAAGGAAGTTATTTTGTTATAATCTCAGCCAGAAGTGTTGTAGTTCAGTTTTTAAAAAAGAAATAAAAAAGCCTGCTTGGAAGATAGACTCCTTTAAATATTCAGAGTTGTTTATAAGGTGCTTAGCACCTTGCTGTTCCATGCATCAAGGACCAACCTCAAGCCATGAGACTTCCAGTTTTAATTCAAGGCTTTGGTTCTGCTTATATGTTAAAGAACGTCTATTCTGTGTATTGCTTACTTGTGTCCTGTCAGCCAGAGACTCCTGTAGTTCCCTGGAAATGTGGGTGAGCATGCTGATGAAGACTAGAGGTCCTTCAGGCAGACCGTGATCTTGCAGCATTAGGTGGGAGGTAAATAATGGGTCAACAGGGTTTGGCCTACTTGCCTTAAATGGCCAGCTCCCTTTTGAATCTCAAAGAACACAAATGTTGCTCTTCAAGAAGGGCAAGGAGGAGGATCCAGGAAGCTACAGGCCAGTCAGCATCAGCTTGATCTGCAGGAAGGTGATGGAGCAAATCCTCCTGGAAGCCATTTCCAAATATATGGAGGATGTGAAGGTGATGGAGAATAGTCATCATAGTTTTATGAAAAGGAAATCATGCTTAAACACCTGATAGTCAGCTCCTCATAGAAGGCTAGCTCAGTGGATGAGCGGAGAGCAATGGATATTGTTTACCTTAAGCAAGGCTTTCAGTGCTGTCTCTCATAACCTCCTCATTGACAAACTGATGAAGTTCGGATTAGATATATGGGTAGTAGATTGAAAAGTGTCTGAAGTGCTGGGCTCAAAGGGTTGTGATCAGCAGTGCAAAGTCCAGCTGGAGGCCAATAACTAGTGGTGTATCCCAGGGGAGGACACTGGGGCCGAACCAGGTTTAAAACATGGGTGACAGGACAGAGTGCAGCCTCAGGAGATTTGCAGGTGATGCTAAATTGGGAGGGGAATGGTTGACACACCATATGTTTTTGGTGCTGTTCAGAGGAACCTGGACAGGCTGGAGAAATGGTTGGATGGTAACGTCATGAAGTTCAACAGAAGGGAATGCAAAGTCCTGCACCTGGGAAGGAATAACTGCACGCACTCGTATATGCTGGGAGACAACTGTCTAGAAAGTTTTGCAGAGGGGGACCTGGGGGTCCTGATGGACACCAAGTGGAATGTGAGCCAGCAACGTGCCCTTGTGGCAAAGGATGCCACTGGCATCCCGGGTGCTGCATGACGAAGAGTGTTGTCAGCAGGTCAAGGGAGGTGATCACCAAATCTGGAGTATTGTGCTCAGTTCTGGGCTACCAGTTGAAGAAAGATAGGAACTTACTGGAGCGAGTCTAGCAAAGGGCCATGAAGGTCACTAAGAAACTAGAGCATCCAATGTATGAGGAGAGGCTGAGAGACCTGGGATTTTTTTGGCCTGGAGAAGAGAAGGCTCAGGGGGATGTGTATAAATACCTAATGGTATTTATGTATATAAATACTTGATGGGGAGGAGTATTGGATGGAACCAGTCTTTTCTCAGCGGCACCTAGTGAGAGGGCAAGAGGCAAGGGGCACCAATTGAAATACAAGAAGTTCCATTTATAAGAAAAAAACATTTTCTGCTGTGAAGGTAGTCAAACCCTGGAGCATATTGCCTGGGGAGGCTGTGGGATCTCAATCCTGGAGATGCTCAGAACACTGTGGGACACAGTCCTGAGCCAGCTACTCTAGCTGACCCCGCTCTGAGCAGGGTGGTTGAACCAGATGATCTGTGGATGTTCCTTCCAACCTGAGTGATTCTGTGGTTTGGGGTTATGGGCACTGAGCTCCTGAGCAGCGCAGTGTTACTGTGCTGGTGCCTTGTGGGCGGACGCGTGGAGTCTCCATCCCTGGGCTAGGAACGGAGCAGTTACGTGAACGTGACATACGYAGGAGACCAGCCACAGCCAAAACATGCAAACTTACAGCTGAACAAAAGTTTGAAAGTCTGTAGAAAATAACTGTAAAGCCCAGTCATCAGCTGACCCCTTAGTAAATTGCTATTGAAATTCTTGTTTCTGTCTGTTCTTAGCAAATCTGGCATTTTGGCAACTCCTGAGGTGAAGATAATTGTTTCCCTGACTGCCTTGTGTTTCTGCTGTCTTGTTTGATTTGGGAGGTGTATATTTGTTTTTTAACACCTGCTGTAAGTTGCAACTTCTTGCTGAATGAGTTTGAGATCTGGTTATAATGAACTGTGTCTTACTCCTCTGTGTTGGTGAGGCAAACAAAGCCCTGCAACCCACAGTTTATATTTAATGTGAAATTCCAACAACAAGTAATGGATTGTACTGAAATCCTTGAACAGCAAACATCTTGATTAGAGGTACTGCTGACTGCTGCTTACTGTGGTGCCAAGCACAGTGGGCTTTAAATTTTTCACAAACTGTTTGAATTTGAAAGGCTGGCACTATGTTTCTAGCTAAGCCAGTGAGCCTTATTGAGGAAAGCTTGCACTTGAGCTAGTTTAACGGAGCCTGTGCTATTCATGCCACTTAAATTTGAATAGATGCTTCCCCTGAGCCTGTGGGGCTTCCTAATCACCACCTATTACGCCAAAAATGCTTTAGGTTATGGATGTGGTAGAAGAACCCAGTTGCACAGACCTGACCAACTCCTCTCAGATACATTTTTCTGTACGGGAAGGTGAGGTCCTCCAGTCCTGTCCTCCAAAGTGGAGTCTGGTGGTTGTGTTTTTGGAGAGAAGATCCGCTGTTGCTTGCGTAGAGCAGAGAACTATTGAGTAACAGTAGTGCAGACTATGCCTCCAGTACAGATGAAGAGGGACACTGCTGGGTTGGTGATATTCACGCTTTTACCTCAGCGTGATTTTGTGTATGCATCAGAGGACAAGGAAAATGCCTGCCTGATCCTTGGTTTTCCCCCCAYGGTGGGAAACAGAGTACTTCTTGCAAAGTCTTCTTGATGCATGTGACTTTTTTCCATTACCACCTTTGCCACTCTATCATCTTTGAAGTAGGACGGGGCCATTTATTTCATGTATGAGGCTGTGGCAGAAGGCAGCTCCAGCCAGTGGTCACCTCAGGTGACTTGAGTGCTGCAGTCTCTCCCTGATGTTTTGAGAGGCTGTCTCTAAACGATGGAGGAAAAACCTAGGTTTCTCTAAACTTAAGTCAGAAATAAATCCCCTCTTTGATATAGCTGATGTTAGATTCTTATATCTCAGTGCATGTAGCTTCTTAGTTTAACTGTGTTTTACTTTCTGTTTCTGGAAGATTGTTTATTCTAAAAACTTCCTGAATCCTATTTGAGGAAAAGCCTACCCTAAACTTGCTATATCAGCTAAGAGGAGGAGACTACAAATACAAAGGTGGGGGATGTGTTTTATTTGCAAATAGAATGAGTTTGGCAAATGCAGGAAAAACACCCAAGAAATGATTGCAGATTCATTACCTGGTAGGTTATAATTTTAATGCTGTTGGTATTGCACTTGTCCTCATTTGCAACGTGTGTATGTGTTCAGCTGGGCTGCCTTTAGCTCTCCAGGGTGTTTAGTTTTGCTTTTTATACAGGTCTTGATCACTACAAGGAGATCAAAGAGATCAGCATTTGTGAATTCCTGCCACCTCACTTGGTCATTTATATAGATGTACCTGTCCCAGACTTGCAGAAGAGGATTCAAGAGAAAGGCAAGGTAATCTTATCTCTTGCCACTATTACTGCCTGTTAATGACTGTTGTAATCATGCCCTTATGCATGAGTCCCATGGGGTTTGCTGCAGAATTCTGCTTCTGAAAAGGTTCTTGTCCTCTTAGGTGTAAGAACTGTGTGTTGGTGATGACTGTGTGGGTATTCTGGTATACTTGCTCTAAAAAAAGCAAAAATCAACTTTTTTGACTGCATCAATATGCCGTCATTTCTGTAGTGAGAAGTTCTGTAAAAATCATCTGCCCTTAAAAACTGGCCTYTGTAGCTGCTGTTTCAGGAATCGTGTCCAGGTAATATGCTTCCTGCAGCATGCTCTGAGATTATCTGTGCTTCCTGAGTGCCAGAAGCCCCAACTGGCTGTCCCCTCCTCCAGCCTCCCCAGTTGACTGCTGTTTCAGACCTGTGTTGACGTTAAYGTGTAAGTCACTTGTAATCAGCAAGTTCAGTTAACTTTCTGAAATTAAGAAAATTGCTGCTTGCTGCTTTTGTGTTAACACAGCAAAACCACCAATTTTAAACTTAAAACTAATTTTGTATAGCTATTCCATGAGGTATAAAATCCAGGGTGCTTTCTGGCTAATCTAATGTGAAGTTGATGATACATACAGTTGCTTCTTGACACTAATGCAACTTCAGTCTAGTCTGAGGTCATGATATGTGACTCTTACCTATTGTTGATCTTTGACAGTTGTGGGATACTCTCACTTTTGCTCTCAGAACCCTTTGAGGGTGGCAGTGTCTTTTTTTAAGTCATGGTATTGGATGGAGACTAGTGTTAAAAAGAAAAGAAAATTAACTTAGTTCTGTAGCATTGTCTTCAAATTACCTCTCTCGTTATATCAGCATATTGGATTACTGGGTTATTGAAATAGTCTTGGATCAGAAAAGCTGTAGGGTACTTTTGTATAATGACTAATCTAAATAAGGTTTTTGGTTTGGGTTTTTTCTTCCCCCTTCTGTGATATTTGGACATGTGCTTGTAACTGTTCTCAGGTGTGTTATGAGGATTAAATGATGTTTACCTTGTACCTTGTTCAAAGGCTAAGGGAAATTGTAGTCAAGTGAAGTATTTAACTGTGGAAAGCCTGATAGATTCAAAGAAAACTTTGATTTATTACTAAAAAATCCTCAGGTCTCTTAAATGCTTGGTGATGCCTGCTTCTCTCGAAGTATGTGTGTGTATGTTAGAGTGCTAGGGTGAGCTAGTAGCATTTTGTTTTGCAGTTTCCTGCTCATTTAAGAGGGAGGCTGATGATTGTCGAAGGGAAGTGACTTCAAAGCCATAAATGGAAGGCTGCCCTTGCTGCTTTGTGATCTGCGCGGCCTGAGCTGCTTAGTCTGCTGGTCGAATGACTCTCCCCTTCTGCCCTCCAGCACTTTAGGCCRTGACTGAACGTGCCTCTGTGCTTTAACGAACAAGATACTTTTGTATAGGAAAACTATAGCTTTTTTGTTTTAGCAACTTCAGCGACAGAATTAGAAGCTTCTTAATGTATCGTGGGAACCTGTGGGTTCTTTGCCCTTGCGAGCATAAAGGTCGGTGGCAGTTTTGAGACCTTCCGGCAGAAATTGCTGGTGTAACTTGTAACTTCCTTGGGGCAGTGGCACTGCTGAACACTAGTGCTTGTTTGGGGATGGTGTTTTTGGGAATTCTGCCTTCTCAGCGGATGGAGTGTTTCATTGGTATTCAGCACGCTGCTGTTGCAGGGCACTGGAAAAAGAAAAGCCCTCCAGTGGGCCCAAAAAGCAGAGACACAGATCCTTCCAACATAATGGGCATCTTGGATGAACATTTCAAGCAGGAAATGTAATTTAATTTTAGGATTGAACTGAAGGAACACATGGTAGATAGAGAAATTCCTGGCATTTTGCAAATGTGGCATTAAAGTACACCATGCGGAAGATGAACTGTTTAACAGCAGGTATGATATCCATGAAATTTCAAAGAAAGATTTTGGAGTGGGTGGTTGGAGTGGATGGTTGTCCATGTACTTGTCTGAAACTGTGGAAACGGATGCACGTTGGCCCTCTCGTTGAAAAGGCAAACTCAGACAATCTTCTCCTATTTTCTGGATGATTATATATAACTTCCTTGAATGTGCAGGCAGCTAAGATTGATCAGTCTTTGGAAAGCTGATCTTTTTGAGGCTGTTGATGTATGGTTCTCTTAGTTTATGTGAACTTGGGGAAAATGAGGTGATTCCTGTAACAAACTGAAATAAATTGGAAGAAAGTTTTTTGCTTTTACATTCTTCTGTTTAGCCTGCCCTTCCCTTTCTTTCTAGATTCACTAGTGTATCAGAAGAGTCTTACTCATATGGCTAATCATTAAAACCATGGACATAATAGTACAGGACAAAGCAGTGATTAATGCAGACTGACTTGTTCCTTAGGGTGCTCTAGGTATTTAATGCCACGTAAGAAATTCTAAACACTCCAAATGTCTTAATTCTTGAAACTTTCATTAATGTGTATGTGGTTCACTTGGATATTTGACTGCTAATACAAGAGTGAGCTCTTGGCAGATGGTGTAGCAGCGCCTTCTGCTTAGGCTGGAATCTGTGCTGGTGGGAAAAGAAAGAAAACTCATTTCACAACATTGTTTTCTGTTTGTTTTTAGCCATATGAGAAAAAGGTATCTCCTTTGTATCTCCAGAACATTGAGGATGCTTACAAGAAAACCTTCTTACCAGAGATCAGGTTGGCAAACCAAAATGTTTTGTCTGTTAAGTCTTTGAGTAAAAATGTGTGCAAATTTTAAAATCTCTGCCAATATAAGCAAATAAAATCATGTCATATGAGAAATCCTCCTTGTGCTATGTGGTACAATATTATGTCCTAATGATGGGGCATGGCATCCATGGCATAACAACTATGTATGCTTGTGTGTAGTTACCTCTGGCATCTGAGAAGCCTGATGCCAGTGTTAGAATACTGGAAGATTAAAAATGAAGTCTTTTGAGGTGTGAGCTTTATAAAGGAATGTTTTTTGGCTCTTAACAGACTCAGAGTGGGTGAAGTGTTGTACAATAGTAAATTCATCGGATTTCATTAATTGACCTACCTAATATGTTGCAAGCTAATGAGCCCTGATCTGCAGTATGTTTTTTCATCCTGCTGTCTTGGGGCATTGCAACTTTGCTGTCATGGAGTCAGATACAGGGAAGCATAAACTTTTTCATAGTTAAAAGAGCACTTCAGGAGCAAAGCCAGGAATCTGGTCTGTTTGCTCTGCAAAAACAAGTTCTGTCTCCCTTTCTGATAGTATTCTGTATGTGGTTGGTGTCAATGCCTTTGCTTGTCTTTCTGTTAGCTTGCAACAGTGGTTGGAGTGCTTTCTTGGAGCAATGTCCAAAATGCCATAGCTATAGCTGTGTGTTTGTGTTTGCATGACCTGAGGAGAGTGTGATGCAATATAAGCTTTTCTCAGGCCTTTTTGGAGAGTTTGGRATTTTTCCCTCCTAAAAACTCTGTTCAGTTGTCATACCTGTGGCTAGTTCCTTGGTAGTGGTATGGAGGGAGAGAAGAAAGGCTTTCAGGACTGTTCCCTTTTCTAGTTCTGTTTCTCCACCTCATGAGGCATACACCTGATAGCTTTCCACATTTGAAAAGGATTTGATGGACTTGCTGGTGCTGGTAAATAAAGACTGCACTGCTCCCTGCTCTGAGAGACTAAAGGTGCTCTTCTCTGGGCTCCCTGGCTTTCTCTAGCTGGGAAACAAGAATGTGTGCACTGTAAACTTGAGATGAGACTATTACAGTTTGCCAGCTATCCCAATTCTTATAAAAGAGCTCTATCAAAAATCAAGTTGTCCTAAAAATCTAAAAGCACGTGAACATAAGCAGTCTTGGTCCCTCATAAACAAATAGCTTTCTGGAAGGGAAACTCTTCAAGGTCACAGAGCCAGGCCTACTTTACATCAAAGCGATCTATAATCATGCAAGGTTCGGTGTGTGCGTGAAGCTGATCATTGAGTTAATTTAAGTCAAAGTAGATCTTCAGGTATATTGTAGCCTGCTTGTTTCCCCTTGCTTTCTTGCTCCATCTCCCAGGGTAAATCAGTGTAATTGCGCTGTCAGCAGTTGAACTGAGTAAGTTCATATTGAGCTTGTCATTCATAGAGGGCAGAAGTTGTTGGTGCGATGTATGGTCAGCTGCCTCCCAGTGCATCCCCCACAGGTTAGCAGCCAGCACATGTGTCTCAGAAGGAAATGGGGGCTAAGGATGGAGAGGGAGGGTGGGAAGCCTTGGGACTGTCATCCCCCTGAGGGCACAACTGTTTTGAATTTACTGGTGAGGAGAAAAATGCTGCTTGTCCTTTGGATCAAATCAAGCCCCAGGAATATACCGTGGTGTTTAGTGAGGCTAAATCCTAAAGTAGCTGATCCTGCTGTGATTTCAACTCTTTCCCCTTTGTCTGTACATGGTCGGTACGCTTGTTAAGCAAACACTCCAGTTGGCATCCTCATCAGTGGATGGGCTTACAATTGCTTGTCAGATCAATCTTTGTGCTCGGGTCTGAAGAAGGATGTCTCCGTCCCCTTGATGTGGGGGAGTTGTGAACGTGTGAAACTTCAGCTTTGCGCATCTCTGGACCTCACTGATGGCTCGTATATTGGATAAATATACAGAAGCTTCATCTGTCTTTAACTGTTTGCTGGCTTGCAGAGTGATGCAGTGAACTATATTCATGCCTGGCTGTTAGTCTCTAGGCAGACTAAGTATTTGATCCCCTAACTCTTGAGGATGACCAAAATGTGGTTCAGACAGGCTAAAAAGTTATAGACTGTTGAACAAACTCCTGCATACTTTCCATGTTCAAGCTTATGTTTGCTTGTTCTCTTGCTTTTCTTGAAATGCAGCAGGAAAATAGTCTAGTTTGTTACTTAGCAAAATTCCTGTTATCTTGCTCCATTTAATTGGAGCAACTTGATGCTGCTTAAAGTGGTGTGTTTTACAGTGAATATTTGGCTATCTTAAAATTGGTGCTTCCTTTCTAGTCTGACATGTTTATGAATGTCTTTTAATGTTTCTTTTGATAGTGATTTGTGAGCCCGGTGCTGTGGCAGGTACTGCCTCGTGATTTTGAACAGACAGCTTTTGTTTTTCGTTTGATTTCTCTTTTCCTGGACCAAAGCCCTAAGATTGCTAATGTTCTCTTTCCTATCCAATACTGCTTCCACTGAGCAGCTGTTTTCTCTTAATGAAAGCCTTAATAATCTGCAGAGTATCAAGTGATTTGTGCATTGTTAATGCAATTGCCAGTGTAAGACTGGTGAAGTCTGACCTCTCCCTTTGATTACAGACAGTTGATATTGAAGGTGTGAGTATGCATGGCTACACTGCCACAGCAGCTCCCTTTGAAAGGAGGCCATTTATTTTCTTTCTGTGACTGAAGAGTCCTGTGAGGCTTCGTGCTTTGTTTTCAAGTTGAGAACAAACTCTTTAAGTAGTTCCCTTACTAGGAGCACCAGTTCAATGGCTGACTAAGAGCTTGGAGGTTTGTAGGAATAAAAGGCATTTTGTAAATGAACTTTTTTACCAGAGCTGTTTTGACTGACCAGTGTTAATACAGACCAGGAACTAGTTTGGACTGCTGCAGTTGTAAGTTATTTTGATACTGTGACTGCTTACAGCACCAATGTTTAGATTGCCAGCCTTAATCCTCATTAAACTTGGAAGCAGCCGTGCTAAGCAAAAAGTCTGCAAATTCTTCTACATGCTCTTCAGCTTTGTTGTGTGTTGTTTGATATACTGTGCACATTGGGTTTCCATTTTATTTTCTCTGAAGTTTTTGTTAGCTAAAGGAAAGGTCTTCCAGGACAGCTGGAGCAGCTTTGGGAACAACTGTTACTGAGGGCAGCTGTGCATATGTAGTAGTGAAACACGTTCATATAGGAGTTCCCATTGTGGAACTGCTCTGCAAGTGACTTTTCTATGAAGGCTGCTGTATGAATAGGAAAACAAATCTTGTAACCAAGAAGCTATTACCTGTTTTTCTACTTACAGATCCTGCTGCCTGCATTGTATTGGTTCAGTTAGCTCAGTCTTAGTCAATAATGATGAATGAATGTATTCTTTTCTTAAAAATTACCCACAGGTATTAATGTACTTGTTATAAAATGGGAGGTCTACGGAAGTTTTGGGTTAGGTTGGTTGAAAATTTCACTTGGCTTCAAATAGATTGGGCAATTGTAATTGGGGAAGTATCCACATTAGTGAAATGGAAACAAATTCATAGGTGGGATTTTTTTTTTTTTGAACTCAAACTGTGTAGATACCACAGGCCATTTGCTCCTTAAAAACAATTTTCCACCAGGAAAGAAGCAATTTATAGGTCTAATAGGAATTCTATTGCAAGAACTCTGTAAGTGTTCTAAAAAATTGTAATGAGTCTGGTTCTGTGTTTGTGCCTTTTAACTTCATTTCTGAAGGGGGAGAGGATGGGTAGAGCAGTTGTATTGGGGAAATTCAATTTTTTTCTCTTTGCAGTGAGACCAGTGAAGTTCTGCAGTACACAGCAACTGAGGCAGAGGATGTGGAGAAGGTAAGTTTGTTGCATATATTGATTTTTCTTTTTTAAACTTCCAAGACTGAAATGTGAAGACAACATGTTGTCCTAGATAACAAACATAGCTAACTACTTAATACATTTAGTGTTTTTAGCTATGGCAAAGATCTAGGCTGGGTCCGTACTAGAATATTTTGATGAGTGTCGTTTTGTCAGAATGGAAATCCCACCCCCCATCCCTTTTGCTAAGATACCTGGCTATCTGAGCAAGCAAAGCCCCCTATAGACCACATGATTATCACTAATAATTTTTTTAGTGTCTTTTGTCTGATGTAACTTATGGTGGGTGTTTCCAAATTTGGTTTGTTTTTCCAAGCAAATCCTGTGAGGGAAGTGGAAACAGCATTTCCTGAGTCTCTGCTGGGCTGTGCAGTGTTTGGCTATTCAGTCAGCATCCCTGTTTGAAGTGGCTGGTGGGATGGGCAAGGCTCTGCATAGCTCAGTTTGGGAACTAATGGCATTAACCAAGAGGTAAGTCACCCCCAGCATTCAGCTGAGACTTTGTCTACCAGTATAAGGTCTGTCTCTGTTGGCTTTTGCTGTTGTGCAGCTTCCTATGATGCAGGTTGGTGCACAGGTTCCTATGTGATAAAATAGCTGTTGTTTTCTAAAAGCTAGTCATTATTTGGTTATAGCAAACAGCTGGATAACCAGAGCTGTTATAAGCATTGTAACCCTGGGTTATGCATTTGTATTGGCTAGTGTGTGGTATCTAAACTGCAGTTTTTTCTCCAAATGGTTTTGCCAGACACATTAGCCCTGGACCAAGCCAGATAAATTGCATTCTCATTGCTAGAAATAAACCATCTTTTACTATGTGACAGGATTAACATGAGATCACTGCTTCCTACTCCACTGTGTTATTTTTTGGAGTAGGTGTAATATATTTGCTTTATTTCAGCATTCTTGCTCATGGAGGGTTACTAGTGGGATAACAGAAGCCTTTTGCTTCCCCATTGTTAACTTTTCTCTGTAGCTGCTGTCCCCTGCTGAGAAGAGCAACAAGCTTTTTGTAATTCTGGACAGGTTTGTAGTGGGCCCATTTTGGTCTAGGGATGAAAGTTACATGATGAATCCTTCAAAGCTCACTTGAATTCTGTAGTAGCAATAAGGATCTCAGCTGCACTGAAAATACCTTTTCAGATATGTCTTGCTGATTTCAATATTTTCATTCTCTGTGTTTCTTGACTGAAAGCTCTGATAATCCTTCTAGAGTCCACTTAATGCTCTCCTTTCCTCTGTTAGAGGGGAAAAGAAATATGAGGCTGGTTATATTGCTTTTTGCTGTAGGAAGTAGGTCCAGACCTTTGCACAGCAGTATGTGATTAATTCCTAAATCAGCTGGGAAGAGCGAAGTGGCAGGGTGATTACTCTGAGATGGAAAACTTCCTAGCTTGGGAAGGGGAGAAGTTTGGGAAAGTAACAGGCTTTCTCAAATCAGATGCAAAAGGAAAACATTTGTTTCAGTATACCAGCACCTGTCCACCCACCTGCACTACATATGACATTCGGCAGGTAGCAGGCCATCTTACTGCAGAGGTTTGTGTGTAGTTTTGTGAGGGCACTTCCATCTTGCCATGGGACATGTCTTAGAGCCTTTCCTAGCTAAGCCTCCAAGCCAGTGCTTAACTAAAGATCCGTAAGCCCAACCTTGGCATTCATAGCAAGGGAGGTTTCTGACTGCTTACTACCTTTGTGGAGTTCTTTTAAAAAAAAAAACAAAACAAAACAAAAAAAAAACAAACAAAAAAACCCATATTTGAACATTTCTAAGTGTTGCAGGAGGCAGCCTGTTACTGCTGTGCTCACTCGCTGATGGACTGGGTTTGACTGGGATCAAGTTAATTTTCTTTGCAAGAGCCCATATGGTGCTGTGCTTTAGATCTGACCAAACCAGTGTTGATAATGCACCAGTGTTTTAGCTATTGCTGAGCAGTGCTTGCACAGCATCAAGGCCTGCCCCCTGTGATTAGGCTGGGGGTGTGCAAGGGGTTTGGGAGGGGACACAGCCAGGACACCTGACCTGGACTGAGCAAAGGGATATTCCACACCATGTAACATCATGGTCAGCAATAAAACGGGGGGAGTTTTTTCCAAACTAGCTGATGCTCAGAGCAATCCTGGAAGCAAGGAGCTAGAAAATCTCCTGGATCTTTGAGTTTTGTTCCTGCTGTTGGGAGTCAGTGATAAATCTGTTTCAGCTGAAGTCTTCAGTAAAGTTTCCTCTCTTAAGCCTGACTTTGGAGGAACGAAGTGTGGATTTTAGTTGGCCTTGTGCATTACAGTAGCTTGTACCTAATATCCTCGTGTTCCCATGCAAAAGCTTTGTGTGAAGCAGGAAATATTGGTAAGGACTTTCCTGGTCCTAAAATTTTAAGGCATGTTAGCTTCATTGCTGTATGTTTTTATGCCTTTTGGTTCCTTCCCTTTATGAGAGAATGGTGGTGTGCTACATTTTGGGTCCTGCCCTGTTGTGGCTGGACTTCTGGACACTCATGCACTTGATTATAGAAGTTACAATTAATAACCAGTAGATATAGTGAGGCAGTTTGAGTTTATGCCCACAAAAAAGGCTGGTGGCTTCAGTATGGCAGCAGATAAATAGAAGTTCACTGTGAAAACACTTCAGGGAGGCAACTGCTTGCAAGCAGCTGGTTTTGGAGTACTGCAAAAATAAATTTCTGAAAATTAGGTGGTTTTGGAAACTTTAAAAAAAAAAAAAACAAAAGCAAACAACAAACCAAAAACCAAAGGCCTTGTGCTTTGTTCTGAGATCAACCTTATTTATGCAGATAGCTACCTGTGACCTTTACCAGCTGACAATTCTGATGTRAATCCTTCTGTATCATTTTCAGGAGGGGAAAAAATGACTGAAGGGGGTAAACCTTTACGTTTTGTCTTAGTCCCAAAATTGTTTCCAAGTAGCTCTCGAATGTCTGAGATTTCAGTCTTGTGAGTACCTCTGTGAAAAATCAAGAGCGCAGCATCATTGTTCTCACGTGCATAAAAAAAGTATGGCTTTAGTGTTAGCAAGGTTGGGGTGCCCCTGCTTTTGTGGTAGATAAGGTGTATAGCAGCTGGTAGGCACTTCTTGTTGAAGTTCACACACCTCCAGCCACAGTGAGGATTCTGCTTTGCAGTGAGAAGCATCCTCTGTGGTAAGAAAGATCAGTGTCCCAGGAATAATATGTTTTCTGCTATGTTTTTAATTTTTTTTTTTGAGGGACAAAAATGGAGACATGGGAAGAATGTGAAATGAACAAAAAACGAGGTCAGGATGTTGATGACAATATTGAGCAATTATAGTTAATTTTTCAGGGTATCATAAAAGAAAGGATAACAAGATTTGAGAATCATGGTGTTTCAAGAAGGTAGCTAGAGATGTTTGGTAGAAGAAATAAGAGGAAGTTGGGATGGGGGGGTTATCTGCTTGTTTTTTCCCCTTCCTTCTCTGCGTGTGTCTTGAAGTGGTCAGAATAAAGCAGTTTGTTTCCTCCCTGGATTTTTTGTAGTAAAACCCATTGGTAGAGATTTTATTTTAATCCTGTAAATCAGGGTTTGAAGTCAGTCTAAAGCTCATATTGCTCAAGTGGAGAGTCTACTAAGCTCAGCAATCTTGTCATCACTGTACATAGGGGTCATCAGTATGCACTGATGTAGTTCTTAATTTGGTTGGACAAATCTGGACTAGAGGAAGCATTATTATTTTGAAGTCAAAGTGCAAGATGGTATCATATTTTCATTGTTAGATGTTAGCTATAGAGATTGGTATCTTTCCACTTCAAAGAATAAAGTTGTTTTTTTTTTCCTTCTGTTCAGGTTCAGTTTAYGTTCAGAATGAAATAGTTGAAATTTGGAAATCAGGTTTGGCAGGAGGGATTTAATTTTGGCTTGTAGGGTGTTTGTTTACACAGGTGTATCCGTTTGATAGATAGCAATGTTCAACTGTTAGCTAGCTTCAGTTTGTTTACTATGTGATTTGGGAGCGTAATTTTTTTGTGACCTTATAGTTTAATGGCTTTYGATTTGCTCATAGCAGACATACACAACTTAAATTACTTTTGTTTCTGAAGTGTGTTTTAAAAAGATCAGTCAGGGTTTCATATTGTAATTAACATTGGTTGTAGTGGCTAAAGGAGTAGTAAGTGCTGAAATGAGCTTCCTTAGGGTGTTTCAGACTGCTCTTACATGAGGATAAAACTGGGAATAAAAAGTTGGCTAATATGTTTGTTTAAAATTTTTTTAAAAGCCCTGGATATTAAAAAAGGAGTGGGGGTGGAAAGGAAATGACTTAAAAACTTAACCAAAATGGTTTCAGTTCCTCTGTATTTGTGAATAGTGTTTTGTATTATGTATCAGTTCTGTTCAGTGTCACCAGCTTGCGTAAACTGGAGAAGATGGTGAAGATGGGAGGCTGCTGACAGACCAGCTTTGTGCTGTGTCCTTTGCCAGTGCAGAAGTGAAAGGCTCCAGAGCTAGCCTGCATGAATTTTTCAGTTGCAGGTGCTGTATGTGGGCTAGCTCCTTCCTGCAAGCTGTGGTCTGAACTCTGTAGGGTTGCAGCTTGCATTGCTCCTTGTGTCCATCTCTTGCTTAAAGAACCAACCTGTGAGGAAGGAATTTGGGGAAAAGTCAGCTGACAGAGCAACCTGTCGGGGTTTGGTGTCTTTGTCCCCAGAAATGATGTGAATAAGAACAGCATCACCTGCTGCCTGTGACCCCCCCAGCTCTTCCAGCAACCGCACTCACCAGATCACTGTGAAACAAGCTTAGAAATTGTAAGCTGTTCATATTGGCTTAGTTGCAAAGATTATGGAAAGGRGTCTCATTATTGAAAACCATTTTTTCTAAATCCTACCATGCTCTGCAATATATTAAGACCTGATCTCTCCTGGATGTTATTACAAGTTGTGCTGTGATCAGGTTTAAATCATTCATTTGCTGCTAATTCCCAGGGGGTGCCAGGGCATTCCTTATAAATTAAGAAGCTGCTCTTCTAGCCTGGTCGGGAGGCTGATACCATTGTTAACAAGCTGCTGGGAGAGGTATCTTCTATTATGATAATCAGAGTGTACAAAACTAATTTGGATACAGATTTCTTTTTCCCCGCAACATATTCTGAGCCCTATTGTTAGCAACTCTATTATTAGTCCTGTCATCAGCCATAGTGGGGAGTTTCCAAAGCTTTGCTGTGGAGTAGAGAAGTAATTGCTTTTGTATAGCTAATGGGGAGTATAGTGGAGGTTCAGCTTTTAAATTAAATAATTAAAATAAATAATGGATATTTGAACTAACTTACCATACACCTTTCTTCCTCTTTACATCTTTGAATGCTTATCTTGGGAGTTATGTTACAGCAGTTTGGTAGGAAGAAGCAGCTTCTAAATACAATTTTGAAAACTCCTCTAAATGTCTGTGGTGCAGTTCTCTGTGGTGTTTTTTGAAGATTGAAACATTTTTCCATCAACAGGTGGATTTTTTCTTTCTGTGAAAAGTAGGTTTCCTATGCTGTCAACTACAGTATCTGGTTTGCCAACTTTGCCTCTTTGTAAGAGATCAAAAATGGTTAAAGAGCATCTAAACTTGCTTGAAGTTTTAAATATGCTTTGGTGATGTTATGTCAAACATATTTTTTTAAGTCTTTATCAGCAAAATTAGTCTTTAAGAAATATAAAAGCCTCAAGGAAAATGATCACGCAGTCATATCTCTAAGCCATTATTTCTTACCATAAAAACATAATACTGGTAATAGAGTGGACCTTTATAGTTGAAACTACTTTGTAATAGCAC
Source organism: Phoebastria nigripes (assembly GCA_035582835.1). Taxonomy (NCBI): domain Eukaryota; kingdom Metazoa; phylum Chordata; class Aves; order Procellariiformes; family Diomedeidae; genus Phoebastria; species Phoebastria nigripes. The sequence continues at coordinate 159,366 of JAYKAV010003468.1, read as the reverse complement.
TTTTTTATTGCCTTTTAAGTAGTCATAGATGGGATTTAGTGTTTGCTGTGATTGCAGGGAATAATTATAGTGGATCTAATGTACAGTAAAGAATAGAAGCATTTTTCATTTATTATTCTATCACTCACTCTATTACTGGCATCTGCTTACTTGTTGTCAAAGGATTGACAGTGTATCATCAGGATTTTGGTCCTGACCTCATAGCTTTATCCTTTTCTTCTGGAAAAGGCCTCTGAAAAGTGTTTGGAGCTGTAACAATCCACTCCTTCCCAAGTTGCTTCAAGGTACTACCTCCACCTCATCATTCACCTTAAGTGCATCCTCCCAACACTAGTTTGGGTTTCCTTCAGATCTAGTCAGTCGTGTGTGATAACATCAGGCTTGTGTTAAGCGATTACTCAGTGGACCAGCAAAGATCTGTTTCTGAGCCAGTCTGTAAATGAAGCTCAAACATGGGATTGATAAGTTTGGGGATGCTGGAGGAGTGATTTGCTGAGCTGGTGTTACTTGTTTGAATGATTCTGGGTGTTGAGCTGTGAGTTTTACCTTTCCTTTCTGCTTGGGGTGCATGCATGCATGGGTAGGTCTTGATGACTGATCAAATCGGGAGCCTTTGGACTTCCGTTGGTATGGCTACTTCAAGGGTGTTTGAGTTTTCCAGCCTGAAACATGCCTCGGTTTCTGTGATGTGAACCACACACAGCAACACCGAGAGGCCATTGCCACAATTGCTCCTCAACCTGTCTCAGTTAGTATGCCACTAAACCATTTTGAAAAAAAAAAACAGGCTTCCTATGTAGCATGATGGGTTTTGTTTGCAACAAAAGGGGGTTAAATTTAGACTTATTTCTATTTCCTCCTCATTCTACCTTAGAGGTGGGGTTGTACCTTCTTTGCTTCCTTTCAGCCCCAACAGCAGGTTGAGGAAGAGTGTCTTGGATCAGGTAAGAATTTGGAAACAAGGCACCTCTCGGCTGATTTATTCCTTGCCATCCTCTCTGCTCACCAAGGCTGAAAGCACCAGGAACTTTAGAGCTGGCCCCCGCATGTCTGCCCAGTGCTTATGGCAGGGCCACGACTTCCAGAAATATGACTGGGAGATGATATGTTAGCTCTAAACACTTGCATTGTTAATACAGCTTTAGCAGTGAGGTCTTTTTGCTGGGTGACTTGTTTAATAATATATTTCAATTATTTCATTGATTTGGGGAGTGTGTTCATTGATTTTTGGATGTTCTGATCAGACCACCTCTTAGTGTGATTTTTTTATCTTCTGATTCCAGGTAATCGAAGACATTGAGTACCTGAAGTTTGACAAGGGGCCATGGCTGGAGCAGGATGATGTTTCTTTCCATCATTTGAGACTTTAGTAAGTATGATGTCTTCCAGTAACTGAACATTACTTAGCATCAGATCTCAGCGAAAATGGTTAAAGCCTTGAGTTTTTAAAGGTATGTTTATATTTGCACTCTGACTTGGTTTTTTTTTGTCAAAAGTCAGCAGTGATAGCAGGCTTCTGTAATATTGGTGTTTGGCACTGTAATACAGTGTGGTGTTTTGCTGCTGCTAGTAATTGATTAGACGAGAGACTCCAGATGAATAGATTCCATGTCATTAATGAAGCGCAAGAACTCTCCAGGCGTTTCCTAAGTGCTGTGACCTGTGGTTCTTACTTTTGGGAGTGTATTTTTGTGAGCACTTCTGTTCCTGGGTGCTCACAAACATTTCATTTTAAAACAGAGCATTTATGCAGTTGGCATGGTGGTTTCTCTGCCCTAGCAGCATGACATCCTTCAACAAAGCTTGTTGACAGAGCAACCTTGTAGCAAGTTTAATATGTGATGCTGTTTAGATTGGCTGTGTTTAGATTGTTTTTTCTAAAATTAAACTAATTTCTTATGCTGTCTGCTTTTAAATATCTTTCCAGCAGTCAAGAAGCTGGCTGAACAGAGTATAGGGGGGGAAAAAGGAATCAAGCAAACTTGGGTGACTGCTCAATAAGTCATTTTTTTCCTCCTTTCCCCTGACTCCCAGTAAATAATCCTAAATAGAAGCTTTAATCCTAATTCACAGAAGGAAGTATTGCAGTTCCGTTGTTCATTCTCCATAGTAACAAGAGAGATTGTAAAGTACAGCAGCTTAAGGGTGGTTTTTGTTGTTTTTTTGTTAGAGAACCTTGTCTGTCTAGTTGGATGTAAAGAGATCAAACTCAGTGGAAAGTGCCTTGCTGGAATAGAATAAAAYTTGATTATAGTAATTCTTTGCAAGTGCTCCATGATTATCTGTCCTCCAGTTCAGCTGTGGAGTGCTACTGGTGGGGCTGCGTGTGTCCCCAGAGCAACGCTGAAAAGAGAGGTAGCTCTCCAAACTCCAAAGTATGTTGAACCAAATCATTGATGTGTATGTAAAGAAGTGAGATCAGACCTACACTTTTATCCATGTGTTACAGATGAAGCATCAGCAGTGCCACTCTGAAGTCACGTTGATGAACAAAATGTTCTCTGGATAACCCTGTATAAAGAATATATCTACACTTGTGAGACTATTAATAGAGATAACCTTGCACTGAAGTGAGACAGACTTCCCACTTTTCTAGAACTTCATCTTTAGACTGAATGTGCAGGTAGCAAGTGCAGTATAGTTAGTACATTTTTAAAACAAAATTTAAGAATTATATTCTTTTCATATTTATTTCTGGTTATCTCACAGGTTAATAGAAACAGGGATTTTTTTAAAATTTAATATCTGCCTCTGAATTTCTGTCTTTATTGTGACAGGCATTGGAGTAGTAAGTTAGACTTTTTTGCAGGCTTCTGATATTCTTTGCCTTTTACTTTTCTGTGCTGTTACTTCAAATGCCTCCTAAAACTAGAGATAATATTCCTCTTCTATGGCCCTTCTATCAAAGGGTGAAGACAGATTGCAGAAGAGCAGTGTTGGGTGGAGTCTAAGAGAAACAAGTCATGATTTGGGTGCCCTTTAAGTAGCTAAGAGGAGGTTTCTTCGTGTAGTAATTAAAGGATAGCATCTGGTGACTTAGACCCTGCTAAAACTATCAAAATCAGATTTCCTTCGAAAGAGAAAATACAGTTAAGTTCCTTGTTTTCCTATAGCTTCACACTAGTACAGGTATTAAGAAAGGATTATTAATTGCAGAGTGTAGGAGGGAGTTAAAGGAAAGCATACAATTAAAGAGCAGTGTATTAAGATATTGTATGAAAATTATACTTCGCAGCTGTAGAAGGGAATAAATTGCATTGTTAAGGACTCAATTTTTCATTGAACCGTGGGGGAGGGTGAGAGGGTCTCCTGTACAAGGCTCTTGTCATTGTAGATAATATGAAATTATTTCTTCTGTTGGCAGTGTGTGGCTATTAAGATCTCACAATGCAACAAACTGCTAATTTAAATGTTCATATGGTTTGAGTTTTGCTGTTTCCCTTGTCTTCAGAATAGCATTGTCAAGATAGTGTTCGTATTCGGACAGATGATGAGTGTGCTCGGTGTTTGCTTTTGAGCCTTCGTTTGGTGCTGGGGTACTAGGGCATTGATCAACTGTGTAACGACGGGTCCTGTGCCAATTTTGTGCTCGTGACTTGCTCAGCTGAATGAGGACATCKTGGGCAATATGTTGGGCAGCCTGGGAAGAGCACCTTTATAACTTTTTATAAAAATGTGTAGGTTTGGACATAATCTTTTCTCATGTTAACTCCGGAAGTGCAGGACAGACATGAGTCTCCCGTCACAGCTTGCACAAACTTCACTCATGAAAACATGTCAGGCCCAGTGCCAGACAGGGAACAGATGGTGTAAGGACCGAACAAACACTGCAGGGAGTCTGCTGCATGTCTTCAGTGTTGGAATTGCATCCCRGAGCATCAAATGGCAATTTCAGGTGCTAGTTCATGAACGTTAAAGCTGATGCTTTCCTCACTTTTTCCAATGCCCAAGTATAAAAGAGCTTGTGGTACCCAGCCTTCCGCAGATTTCCGGGTGTCCCATGCCTACATTAATTTGTCCTTTTGGAAAGAGTTTTTTAGCATGTTCCTGATGTGCTGGCTGTTCCATATGCTGGCACATGCTGCCCTCTCGTGGGTGTTTCTGAGATGCTGCAGCAGGTATTTGTCTGTTTTTTCCATCTGCAATTGCTTCCTTTGCTGACCTTCCAACATTTTGCACAGCCCACTCATTCTGACTTGGGCTATTTCACATCTGATTCTGCCCGGGAGTCAGAGGGGCAGCGCAGTGGGAAGCAGGGCATTGCAGTCGAAATCCTGCTCCAGTGCTGGCTTGGCTGTTGGCAGTTTCACCTTTTCCACCCTCAGCTTGTACCAGCATGTCTGGGGGAAAGGGATCAATGGGCAGGGGTGAGGATAACTTTTTCATTGCATGTGTATAGGGTCTAATGCACAGAAACCCCAGCAGGGCCTCTGACTACTTTGGTAATGCAAATAAGTAAGCTAATCAAACCAGTGAGCCGCACCCATATAAAATCAGTTGCATAATGATACCTTTTATCTCCCCGCCTTGCCCTCGAGTACCCTCTCCCTTGCCCTAATAGAGAGTAGTGTGGTTGTGGGACTGAGGCATGTCTTGGTAAAAGGTTAAAAATGTATATGTTTGTGTGTATGTAAGCTGGAGGGATCTCCTAGAGGATGTTCTCCACATCTTTCCTTCCTCTCCAAGCGCTGTGTCCAACAGAAACCACTTTGCTGGTTTTTTGAAATGTCTCAAGGAGTTCCTCTGTTGCCACCGCACTCTCTCAGGCGTGTTTTTATCTGTGCCCTTCCCAGTGAAATCGTGTGACTGTCTACATGCATTGCAAAATAAATAATGTTTTGGAATTAAGAGCTGTAGTTGTGTAGCATCCCCTGTGTTACTTTACCAGCTGTTGTGGGGAACTTACTGCATTTGATTTGTTTCATCAGACAAGTCCACGGTTAAATCTGTTGCATTCCCACAGCTCCTTCAAAATTTGCTATAGCAGAACATACTTTGTACCGGCAAATTTTTGGCTTTTTTAAGCTACCACTAATTTAATTAAAAAAAAACCACAGGTATTGGCATTTGTTTTACCTTGATGAAAAGGGGATCTGTTTCCATTTGGAAACAATCTAGCCATGAAATAGTTTACCACTCTCATCTGTTCAATTTTGTTCATTAATAACTATGTGTGCCACAAACCCTGTGTAGTAAATCCTCCAGTATTGTATTTGGCGGGACATCAGACATATATTTTGAGGTTGTTACTGAAGGACCTTGTATGTGCAGTAACTAGTAATTTCTAAGTTTTCTTAACATTTGTTTAGCTTCTTGGAGCTGTTGCTAACGCCGGAGCTTGGCTCCTATTTCCTTTCTGTTTGTTTTGCTCTGGTTAAATGAAATGTTGCAACGAGGAAGCATGGGAGTGAATGAGGGAGAGCAACCCTTCAGCACTGTTCCACAGTGTAATCGAGCGTGCTTAGCAAAGGGAAGAAGTGTCCATGTTTGAATGTCTGTCTTGTCTGATTTCAAATAGCAGGACTAGAAGTGCTTGCAAGAGGGAGTATTGGACTTGTTCTTGAAACTTTTTGTCATGAAGACTCCAAAAATCTCATAAACTATTCATTGTAAAACTTCTGGCACTATTAAAAACTGCTTCCTTTGGCACCTTACTTCTCTCTTGCTTCAACTGAAACAGTTCTTTGTAATTTCCTCCTTGCAGTTGCTTTTTATAGATTTGAAGAGCTGCTGTTGCACTTTCTCACTTTCTCTTGCAGACCTACTTTTCTTGAAAGCTCTTTTTTCTTTCTTGGTGTTCATGGTGAGTGTTTGTTGTTCACCAAGGGAGTGGCCATGGTTCACCTTGGGCATGGCATACTTGTTCTGCCTAACCAAACAGTGGAGTCTGAGTCCTTTTGGCAGAAGGAGGTCTGTATGTCATTGCCCTGCCTTTGCTGAGTTCTGGAGAAAATGGGCAAGGAAGAAATGACAGGCAAGGAAAGACACATGGGGGACACGCAGCCCACTGCTGTTCTGTGTGCCTGCTGAATGAGCGCAGGGGCAGAGGAGGTCAGTACGGTAAGAGTTGGATGCAGGAACCATCTCTCCCACCCAGCTCTATGTGCCCGTGGCATGAGTCAGGAGCATTTCTCCTTTCCCCTGCTCTCACAAGCATGGGCAAAATCGTGAGCGTATCACACACTCACTGGCTCACACGCATGTTTTGTACCCTACCCACGGGAGGCAGGGGAGCCGACTGCAGCAGGGGTTGAGGAGCCCTGGCCCAGGTAATAAGGGTGTGAATAGAGGAATGAATGCCACCCACTCGCTCAGATTGAAACCTGAAACACAATAACCAGTCGGTGAGAAGCTGGTTTCAAGGTGTGCAAGAAAATAATCTGTTTTCCAGTGGGATCCACCTGCTATTTCTCAAGTTACTTTCATGTATAATCACAGAATTTAACTTGGGGTGCTTTTGTGTTGCTGGCTCTAAGCCTCCTAGGCCAGTGAATGCTTTTAGGTAGGAAGTGTGGTTTTCTAATACTGTGTATTGTCACTTCAATTTTTGTGATTATGCCAGCATCAGTTGTTGAGAAATCATGGCTCAGGCTATGCAAACTGGTGGGTTTTTTTTTGTTTGCTTGACTAGTTTATTTTTTTCGAAGCAGTCTACTTTACCCTGCCTTGCACCTTTAGCAAATACTTTAATAAGATTTTCTAATGTTCATTGTGGTAGGCAATCTTGGGACTTTGCTTTTTTTTTTCCCCACCTATGCATAAAACAAAGCTACTTGTGTGTCATCAGGTTTCTGCAGGTTCCCTGAAAAATTTGTGTATCCTTGCTGTAAGCTGCCTGTAAGGGAAACAGGACTTCCTCCTCCAAAAAGAGGCAGGAATGTGTCAGTCCTGATTCCTCAGTACTTGCTCGTGCACGTCATGCTGGACATAATGTGTGAAGTGGGTGTGTAATAGGCGCTTTTGGAGAAGAGATGAGCTACCCATTGCTGTAATGTACTTACGAGCGTGATTCCTGTGTAGCAATGGGAAGAGCTCTAGCTAATACGATTATGGATGGTTGCAACAATGGTGAGCTAAAATCTAATGTTCCTACAGTATTAGGACCATTCAGTCACTTACATGCTCTCAGTTAAGTTTGAAATGTCACATAATCTTATGGATAGGTAAAGCATGCTCTGGGAAGCTATGCTACTGCTTGATGAGAGCTGCGTCAAGAAAATATGGTTAAGTGCCAGAAAATAGTGATACTTCTGTGCTGGGGGAGAGAGAGAAAACTAAGGAAACATCAAAGGTGCCTTTAAATGCTTCCTGCTGAGCAGTGAATTAGTTCTGGCAAGCGAATGTGGTTTTCTGGTTAAAGACATTGTTGTGGCAGGTGTCTTTGGGTGGTGCTTTTAGTTAGTATTCAAAGTTATTTCTTAAGGTACAGAGCAGAGCTGAACCTGAAGAAGCCGTCTTTGGTAGCATTAGGTTTGCATTTTTTTGTTGTGCAGTGGTTGTGAGAGCAAAGAATTTTTAAGAGCAGCAGGTTTTCCATCTTGGCCACTAACTAAAATAAACTGTGCCTGGCAATTGTCCTCTACAATTGCCATTTGTCTGAGATTCATGAAGGAATGGGTTAACTGCAGACTGGTTGACTACTAGACTCAGTTTGTTATGTGTCAATTTATACTTCATATATGCCTGGACAAATTTTATCTGCTTTCTCCTACAGACTTAAGTAAGGTCCAGAACATCTGCTCCTACTTGACAGAGAGCTGACTCTCCCATTTCTGTGGGAAGAAGGGACGGAGATGTTTATTCACTGATAGATTAGTGGATCTTCTACAGCCTCTGCTGTTAAGCCTGAGCTCAGCAAGGTCTTTAAACATTGCCTGCATGTGGTCCTGTTCAAATCAAAATTCTTAGCTTGCTGTCTCTGCTCTCTGCACAATGAAAATGCAGATTAAAGCTTGTAGCGTTGGTACTGATTACAAGTGTGATTGCAGTATGGACTGTACTTAAGGAATGAAGAGCTGGTACCTGAAGGGCTGCTTTCTGCTGGGTTATGTTTATTTTAGTTCCAGGTTAATTAGCAGTGCATATTAGAGCTGATTCCTTCTCGGCAGAACCCCAAGAGAAGAGACTTAGTAGGTGCAAAGGTGCTCCTCCCAAAGTATGCTAGGATTCAGGAAAAAAAAGCAGTTGCATCATCAGATCACCATTTTGGACAAGTTCTTCCATCCCAGTGTGGTTATTCCAAGCTGTCCTGGAGTGGGAAGGCTGGGAGTGGCCCACAGGAGGGCAGGTGCTAGCATGTCATGAAAAGAGCTCTTGCTGTGTTGGTGAGGAGGCAAAGGAGGGCTCCTTTTCATGGCTTCCAGCATGTGAAATACACATTTAGTGTATGTGAAGATAGGTAATGTAGTAGTTTATAGGAAGCATCTTTGGTGTTTATCCTGGCCTTGTAAAAGGGCATTTATCATTACCTTCTCCCACCACAACTTTTACTAGGTTATTGTATTTCCTTACTAATTTGTCTGTAGTAGGATAATTTACAGTGTGTGTGTCAGGATACGTTAGCAGACTAGTTTACTTGTTGAAATTGTTCAGTGCTATGAGGTAAGGTCCTGAAATTTGTGATTTAGGGAAAAAAATTAATTGCTTAAAGGTGATTAACTTTGCTTTGCTCAGGACATATGCTTTATGTGTATGTAAATATTTGTAAAGAAATGCAGTTCACGGAAAACAACACGATTTGCAGAGTTTCAGGTCTTGAATTTAGAATTTGGTCACTGTCCACTGCAAATGGATGTATTTTTCCCCAAATATGTATAGGTGGCACTGTTGGTCTATGTATAATACCAGTATGCAGAAGGTGGCTTTCTAGCAGTTTCTCAGACATTTTAAATTTGGGGTATTTGAAAGTGCTGGCGCCATGCAGCATGGATTTTTGGTGGATCCTGATATTTGTCGTTACAGCTGCTGCAGCAAGCTTCCCCTGGTTACTCCCAGGCAGGATGCTAGAGGCACTGCCTGCTTCCAAACCCTGTGATTGCCTCGGTATCTATCCATTTAGGATGGGAATTTGGGGAAGAGCACCACCTTACTTTAATCCTTGTGAGGGTTCAATTGTGAAAACTAATTGAACAGGAGGCAATTAAATGAAGTTGATATAGCAAGATAGTATGTGGGATTCAATAAAACCACTGGTTTTACCTTGCTTATACAGGCAAGCAAAAAGCTAGAGGTGCCTTATGGAGAAGGCTCCCAGGAATGACAGAGCATCTCTTGGGAGGAAAAACCTGGGGGAAGGAATGGAGAAGCAGGGAGAAGTTGGAGCAGGAGCAAACTGGAGGCAAGGGGGTAAAAAAACCCCACAGGAACTGCGTGAGGAAAAGGACTGTGTATTCATCATCACTGGAAAAGAGCCAAAACCTGTGGAAGTATTATTTAACAGAGAAGTGGTTCTTTTATACTCAGAATTGATGTTGCTGTCTTTGGGGCAGGATGTGGACTAACTGCTCCTTTTTCCTTCCTTTCTTTCTTTTCTTTCCCCTCAGTGTTCAGGACAAAGATGGAGTGCTGGATCCTGCAGCCATCCCTCGCTTCATTCCAGAAATCACAATTGGAGGCAATGAATATGATAAAATCTATTATGAATATCGATCGGTAAGTAATACTAGAAGGGGAGCAGTTGTATGTCCCTGCCAAGGTGTAAGTGCATTCATAACTGTCCTGTGCACAGCCTGGGTGTCAATCTCATGCACAGGGATACACATTTCTAAGACTAAGTTCTGGATTTTGCCCAGATCCCCACCTTTTTGAAGTCTAGCTTCCCCACAAGAGGAATAATGAAGCAAATGGTTTGTTTCGTAAGCTGATTTTCTTCTTTGATCTTTAGATGTGGACTAAAGGATAAGTGGTTTTCATTTGTTTTTGTTTCTCCTGCCCTGATTAGTCTCTGACCTCTGAAATCTAAAATAATCCTTTGAGTCAAACAAGAAAATTGGAAACCCATGGCGACTTCTATGAAGACGACCACTTATAAAATGCTGAGGGAGGGGGTGTTTTTTCTGGAGTAGGCTGAGGAGGTACGAATGTTACATTGCTTCTCAAAACTGTTGTTGCTTTAAATAGTGTGTTTCTGTACGCAGGCACACATCCAAAGCCTGTTGTGGCCCAGCGCTCTCTTACACCTCATGCAGGCTCCCACACAATGTTTTAATTAGCTTCTTGCCTTTCTGGTTCTGGAGACAACGGCTTCCAATTGACTTAGCACTTTGCCCTATTGCTTATTGTTATTTAGCTGGCAAGGGGTCCTCTCGCACCATGCGGTGTTTTCCTAAGGCCCAGGTATTGTAAATTCTCATTAGAGAAATTGTGGAACTGATGATAATTAATACTGATTAGACAAACTGAAGTTACAGGTGATGGTATGTTTTCAAGTTAGAATGAAATCATCTCTGCCACTGTGGTTTTTTTAAGCAATCACTGAAGACAAAGGAAGGGAGATCTATATAAATTTTTGTACACCATGATTTGCATAGTCAAAACACTATCATTTTTCTGTTCCTGTTAGTGTACAGTCTCTTACTGAAATTAAAATGTAAGATACAGGTTTGTGGACTTGTTTGGAAACTCTGGACTACCAATGTTTTCTTCTGGAATAGTCAGTTCAGAAGTCCATGTGAATATTCAACATAATTTGTTCCTCCTCAGCTAACTATGAAGTGGAGAGGCTCCTGGATTCATGTTGTTCTGCCTCATTTGAGATGTAGTCTTTCCAGCTTGTAAAAGGGGCTAAAGCTAAAGGTTAAAGCAGCAGAAAGCATCTCGGTACTCCTTGAGGTTGTCTAATGGGTTTGAAAACTCCCTGGTCCATCTGAGAAATTGCTGTCAGAATTTTGTGCTTCTTGGTACCACATTTTTAAGTCCAAAACTTCAAGCTCAGACTAAGGATTTTTGGAGTCCTTCATTCCAAGAGACGTCTGTGCGTGTGCAGCACATATTTCAGAAGGATCTGCTGCATGACTTGTCGCCAGCATGCAACATCCATCTGTACTGACAGTGTCTTTCTTCTCGAAGATGATGGGGATTTTTGGCTGAAATGTCACTTTGCAGTGGAGCTGGGAATTATTGAGGCTGCCTGACACACAGCGAGATGTGACCTCGGTGCTGCGTGCTGAGAACCGGGGGTAATACTTCTGAAAGCCTTTTTTTCTCTGACTGTACAACAGCACATTCCTCTTTGTGCTGGCAAGAAACTGAGAATGCCCTGGCTCATCAGATAGCTGGCTTCCAGGAAAAATTGTGACTTGCCTTGCAGATGTAGCAAAGGGATGCTTAGGAGTAGGAATATGAATACCTGGGAAAGAAAGCTGGGCTCTTGGATTGCTCTGCTCGATGGCAGTTAGTTGACAGCAGAAGCTGAGCACTGTCAGTGCAAAAAACCATTGCCAAAATATAATCTCCCTTCTGCAGGCATGCTTTTAGGCCCTGATTCAGGAAAGTACTGTGGAAAGTGATAATGTCCTTTGGAATAAGGAGGAGTTGTACATTTCATGAAGCATTCTGTTAAATTCAGGCAATACTAGCTACTCTTTTTCTCTCTTCTGAATGCTTAGACACTTGTAATCCTTCAGGGATGGGGGGGGTCCAGAGGGATGGTGCACAATGCAAAAGATGCTGAGTTTTCCTACTTCCCGTAAGCTACTGGAAGGGGAAGCACAAAGCCAGCCCCACCTGCTGTTTTATATTCTAAGAATTCAACTCTTTGTGTTGAAACTTTGAAGATCTGTGTTTTTCCCTCTAACTTTGTTTAGCAAATGAAGGTGTGAGTTTCTTTGTAAGGCAGGGCTTATATTCAGAGGTAATACAGCATGAGACCAACCAGAAAAAGGAGATGAACTTCTAGACATACAAATCTTGGCTATGAGGTTGCTGGGTCTAACGAGAGGGAATGGTAAACCCTTGCCTTGCCCATGTTTATGCAGGGATGGTTACAGCTGTGCTACCACTTTTGTATTTGAAGACAGGTAAAGATTTTAGGCTCACATGACTTGTAAGTAAAGACTTAATTATGGTATAATTACAGGACTTTAACTTTTCCTTGTGGGAAATACATGCTTTTAAAGTTAGTGTAATGATGTTTACCACATAAATACAATGATTTGCGTAGGGGATTTTTTTCCTCGGCAATCCTATAACTAGTCATAAATCCTTGATCATACCAATAGGCGGCTAACTGCTGTGCTTTTCAGAGTTGCATGCACACAATTCATGCTGCCTAATAATGGTGGTTTTCAGGGATTCACAAATTCCAGGCAGAAGCTGTTTATTGTTCAAAATATTCATTAGTCAGAAGCAACTGAGAAGGAGGAGGAAACACTCTTCAGAGTCCAAGATTTTAGTATGTGTGCCTTTCATGCAAAATAATGAGGTAGCCACATACAGCTCTGAATACTAGAAACTTGCCTTTTTATGTATATCCTCTAAATTTCTTCTGTAAGCGTTCTTTTCACATGTGAGGAGGTGGCTTTCTGCCTCCTTCTCTTACCATAAAGTCATCTGGCAGGGTTCAGCCGTTCTGTTCAGGCATTCATGAACTTCTAAAGATGCTCTTCTGGCAAGGGAAAAGTAACCTTTTAGTCAGGTTCTGTAGATCACAGAGATAAGCATGTTCATTCTTAAGTGAAGCAACATTATTTTAGGAACTGTCAGACTAGTAAAGACTTGACTACTCAGTTTTTTTTCTTAACAACTGCTGTATCTCTCTGCTTTCTTCCAACCGCGCACAATCCCTGTGGATAGTGCTCCAAACTCCATGTGCGCCCTGTGAAGCTGGAGCACTTAGGCAGATGTGTTTGCAGAGAAGATGAAAACAAATGGTTCTGTTTAATGGAATCAGTGTACTTAAATAATGTACTTATGTACTTCACACTCCCGGATGCTGTTGGCAAGTCCTGCTGAATCTCCTAGGGGTGGTGAAAAAAGGATTCTTTTACGTGCATGCTCTTTTCTGTATACATAAAAGTGCAGCTGTCTAAGATTCATAGTCAAGCCATCATCTATGTCTTTACCTCTGTAAACAAAGCTCGAGAACTTTAAAATAGTCTTTGCCACCTCTCCCTTCACTGCAGATCATAGGGAAGTGATCAGCATTTCATTTATGTGAACTTTGTGTTTAAAAAGACAAAAAAAAAAAGTGGGCTGCTTATCACAAGGTGTACCAGAGCCTGGAGTCCCGTGTTTGCTGGTGTTCACTCAAGGTGAAAGTGAAATGGGTAAAACCTAGTCTCCTTTCACATGTCATCAGCCCTAGCAGAAAGCATTTGTGCTAGCGCACTCACCCCGACCCTGGTTCACATAACCAGGGTCCTCTGTTTGTCCAATGGCTTGCCCCAATGTCTTTAAACACAAGTCTAAGAAACCCTGAAGGAGAAAAGGGCAATTTTCAGTAGTAGGCTTAAAAACTGTGGCTTGCATCTCATGCTCTAGGATTTGTTTGGGTTTTCCCCCCACCATCCTTTCTCCGGGCTATAAGATTGCACAGTGGGAGGGGTATCCTATCCTCTTTATAGTTTGCTGGAATTCTTTAAGTGTATGTGCTGGTGTGTATATTAAAGAAAATAACCAAATGCTTGGGCACACAGATTCTTCTTCAGACAAGACAGGCCTAGGCACCTAGAAGTTCCTTTTGTACTAAGGCAAATCCAATATCAAAATACTGTATCTTTTGTTAGCCTAACTTACACAATTAGAAAAAAGGAAGTCAGGGATGTGTACCTTACCCTTGAAGCAGACAGTTGTGATGAATTCTTTGAAGAATTTATTCCACACTCTTGAACTACCTTCAAAGATGCTTCCTATCCCAATATGATTTCCAGCTCCAGTGAGTGCATGTGCCTGTGTGTAAGGCTTTCTTAGATCAGTTCTAGTTGTCATCTTTCAGTCTGAAGTGTCCTTCTGTTCTTGCATTGAAATGGTGAGCCACATACTTCCCTTCCTTTCTTTACCCTCTTACTGCTTTTCCCCACCATGCACTGGCTATTTATGGATCCTGGCACATGTCAACCTCCATCCCTTGGCTGCTTTCCTTGATGGTTCTCATTGTCCTCCTTTGAACCATCTAACTGTGCGATGTCACTTTCTGCGGTGAGATAAACTTTGCACGTGTGCCATATTCACCACATGAGGAAAGCAGAGGCTTATTTGGCAGTAGTATTGATTCTGCTTTGTCCATCCTTGTCAGTGCAGCTCCATATTAAGCAGAGACAAAATGGGTGGCTCAGATTTTTCTGCCTAACATTTCACTMATCAAGAAAGCAAATAAATATGACACTTAAAGGTAAGAGAAGGCTCTCATTTTCTTTTTCCCCACTGTTTTCCCTTGGTGGAAGACTGCTTTTGAAATACGGGTATGCTGAGCATGAGGCAAGGAAAGCTTGAGCTAGTCAAAGACCTAGCTACTGCTACAGGGTGCAGTCTGGCTCCCATAATTGTGTCTCTGGCAAGTCCCTTCAGCTTGCTAACCTAGCAGGGATTTATTTTTTTTATTCCTGGACTAGTCTTATGCTAGATTGCCAAACCGAACGGGTTTCTGGGGTTAGGTGAATACCAGAGCTGTGGAAGGGCAGTAGCAGCAGCGTGTGGCTGGGGTGGGATGGCTGCCTTTCCGCAGCAGCTGTACCAGCTCAACTGCCTTGTCAAGCTGCGTCTTTGTATCCTGCTCCTCATCCTCCTCCCTTCTGCCCCAGGACCTGGGAGTGTGTGGCTGGCAGTCCCCTGCAGTCTTGTGTATCAGCAGCGGAGAAGCAGCAGCAGGTTGGAGGGGAGAAGCCCATGCTTTTCCCCCAGGCTCTTTATTTCCCTCTTTTTCATCAGGATGCAACCTCAGGGGTGGGAAATCCTCAAGTGTGGGATGTCTGCCTTTGTAGTTGCAGGGAAACAGCTGTTACACAGTGAGCTTTTGAGTGATGGGAAGGTGAGCCTGCAACATTAGTCAGCTCTCAGCCTCACAATGCAAAAATAAGAGTATTGTAAGAATATGTGTTTATCATGTGAAGATCATAACTAGCCCAAAAGGGAGAACATTAAGGGAAGACTTTCTCCAGGTTTGACGTGGCCCAGGTTGCATGTGAAGTGCAGCCCTGATCCTTCTTGGCATCCGTGGTTGCAAGGGGCTGAGGCTGGCTGCTGGCAAACAGGAGGGTTAGGAAGTCCTTTAGCTTTCCCATCTCCTCTGAGAGTTCAGAGCACTCCTGGCTTACACACAAATCCCCCATTTAAAATACCCTGAACTACAAAAGAAATACTTGAGCTTTCAGGAAGCCAGAGTCTGGATCAACAACAGGGAGTGTTTCTGTCAAAATGACGCATTGAGGTTTAATGTGGTGATACTGCGTGGTGGGGTCCTCGACATCTTGGCCTTTGGCTGCAGGTTTTGGGACAGGCTTCTAAAAAAATCCCTTTAACCAATTCTACTTGTATGCACAGAGGACATTACCCATACATACATGTAAAGTACAGCTGCTGCAGTAAGCCTTATCTAAGCCATGAATTGTCTTCCATGGTACTCTTGCCTTTGCAGAAGTAGGGAGGTTAGAATATCTTTGTTCTCCGTGTTTGTGATTGTTACCATAGCGGCTGTCTTTGATACAATCTTCTGTTTTCTCTCTCCTGCCATTTTTTCTTGGCTTGATGAAGTTTTCATTTTTTTTAGGATCAAGGTCTCCCTTCCTAATTCTTATTTTAATGGAGGTGTTTGGCAGCTGTAATGCCTAGCCCTGTCTGCTCTTGAACCCAGGAAGGAATGAAAACAGACACACAATAAATTAGGAAAGGCTTAATTTAAGGTTTTTTCCTGTTTCATGTCTGCAAAAATATTTTTAGTCCTTTCTAAAGTAACAAGATGTTGCCTGGCTAAATATTGGTAAGACCAGAAGAACCTGAAGAATAACTAACACCTAGGAATGACAAAGGTGTTCTGAAGGGTACCTGGAAAGGGGTGGGAATAGGCATGTGATCTCCTCCTCTTCCCACTCCTCCTCTACTCTCACCAATCTTGTGCCTGTGGAGAGAGCGTGAGAGCAGCCCCTCTGCTGCTTTAGAAACGTAGCTTCTCTACCCTGCTTCCTTTGAAAGATATCACAGCCAGTTGGCAGGGATAGCTATCCCAGATATGGTGGGGAAGGAACCTGAGAGACCTTGGGACTATCTCAAATCTTGGTCTTGGTAGTTGCGTCTGTTTTGTTTTAGATGACAGACCATGCTGTCCCAGGCACTGGGTACCTTGTAAATCAAAAAGACAGTAAAATCCCACTGGCATTAAAATAATCCATTTCAAACTTGACAGTCTGCCACTGAGCCCTATGAAAGAAAACACTTTTTTATGTGGCAGCACATCCTCCCTCTCCCAAACCCCTCTTAATCCCATATCCATGTAGGAATGTGATCCCCAGGGTAGACCTCTATTAAATGAAAAAAAATAAAATAAAACCCAAGGGAAATAGCTTGGAAGAAAGATCTTTTGTTAGTGATTAAGCAAAGTGGAGAAAAGTTGCAGGTGAACTGCTCCCACTCCACTCTTTTGTATCTCCTAGGAAACTTTAATTTAAAAAAAAAAAAAAAAAAATCCAGTGCTCAGAGGACAGTTTCATTGTGGAATCTTACATTGAAAATCATGCTCTAGATCAGGAAAAGGTTTTGGCAAATCTGTAAGAAGGATACTTGGATTTATTTCTCGCTCTCCCTGCTTCTCAGGGTAACATCTCCATGGGTCTTAACTGTGAAATAGTGTCAGTTTGGGGTGTTTAACTGTGCTGGTGTGGCGGTACAATTTTGGTTGGGATGGCATTAGTATGTTATTTTCCTTGTTTCCTGATAGCATTTTTCTGCTGATAAGTGCCTTTGGGCTTTTTAATGTAAAACT
Organism: Phoebastria nigripes; assembly: GCA_035582835.1. Taxonomy (NCBI): domain Eukaryota; kingdom Metazoa; phylum Chordata; class Aves; order Procellariiformes; family Diomedeidae; genus Phoebastria; species Phoebastria nigripes. The sequence continues at coordinate 142,454 of JAYKAV010003468.1, read as the reverse complement.
GGCATTGCTAAGACCTGCTGCTACTTTGAGTAATGTAACATAAGGAAAGCTATTGTAAGAAGCTTTTTGCATTTTACCTGTCCAGTTAGAAAAGCAAGTCTACAGTTAGTATCACACCTTATCTGGCTTGGATATAGTTACTTCGTGGTAGGTTTTCCTGAGGTAGGTTTGCACTCTGTAGTGGATAACTGGCATTTCCAACAAATTTGCCAAGAAAAACCAAAGTAGATATTATTCTGCCACTATGGAGAATAGTCACTAGGGCAAGTAGGCACTGTGGAAAAAAGCTGCAACAAAATATTTGGCCGTACTCTGTTGCTTATTTATTTTTGGCTGTCCTGCAAAAGTAAGGCTAGAGATATACATTAGGTTGTTTATGGTGTTTGTAGTTGTTCAAGTTGCAAGTCACGCTAATTTTTACAAAATCAGATTCCTGCTTAAACTCAGTTATGTTGTTTGAAATAAAAAATACTTTGTCTTTAAAGAAATATGCTGTGTCCTCCTTATGGACACTTCTCTTTCCAAAAGATTTACTGTCTTGTCTGTCTTTTTTAATGAATGAATGAAGGGTAGGACAACATTCATTGAACAATTTCAGCAAACTGGAATTGTTTTAACCTCAATTCAGTAAAGCTTTTGAGTATTCTTGTTACTTGGGCTATAATGAATGTTAACAGCATTAAGAATTTTGTTTGAGTAAAGAATGGCGGGAGTTGAGCTGTAAACAAACATCTATCTATGCCAATCCTTTGGAAACCAAATCATATACACCTTGAATGTGTGTTTGGGGGGTATTACACCCCCTTCCCTCTTATCTTTTGCTCTGGAGCATAGGACCCAAACTCTTCCAGAATACAGCCAATATATGAAGCTACATGTTCCTAGATTCTCTCAGATCTTAGCTGTGTGCCAACAGCACACACTGACAATAAACTTCAGGAAGTCAGGATTTCTACTGGAAAAAAGCAGTAGTCTTYGCTAACAGCAGTGATGGAAGGTGCTATTATTATGCTTGTTATAAACAGCCACTAAATGAAAAGGTTTGGATAATGATGAATGAGCCCATGCTTGTGGAGTAATGACTCTGGTTTTAAGTGCTCTTTGATCAGCGCTGCTCAAAACATGCTATTTATAGATCTATTTTAGCTGTGAAGCCCAGCCATTAGTAGAAAGAAGCACAGGAATAGAAGGGAAAAAATGGTAATTCTTTTTGCTCCTGAAATGTTGGAAAACAAGACATACTCTAAACTGATGGATGTAGACCTTTTCAGATTGTTAAAACTCTCCAGAGCTCTACCTGTACATGTCTGGTTTGAAATTATTTTGAGGAGCTATGAAATGCAGCCGCAGTGTATAGCAAACAGCTGGCTGAAGCTGTTTGTTGCTGCTCTGCAGCCTATACCACTTTATAGGGCTTTTCATCATGTTTATAGTTTTGACAGACACTTCTGTGGCAGAGTTCTTAATTTAACTGATGAGATGATCTTGTTTTCATCTTTTTACTGATGCTCTTTTAAAGTTGAGCAGTTTCATTCTTTTGAGTTGGCTCTACCTTTGGGTACAACTCATTTCATTAGTTTCATGCTCTGTGCAGTGGATTTTATCGCATACTTCTTGAGATAATCCTTGCTGCCAACTTTAAGTTCTGCACAGTGTAATGCAGCAGACCAAGACTTGATTCTGTCTCATCCATTTCCATGGAGTGGAAAAATCTGTTACTTGGCAGTGACCTTGCAGGAGCTCATGTTTACCTCCTGCCGCAGGGATACGTGTGAGCTGCCGGGCTTGTCTAGTGGGATCTCTGTTCCCGTTTGCTTGTTCAGTGCTGCTTCAGTTGTAAGCTCTTGAGGGCAGACACTTAATTCTTGTGTTGCAAAGTCTGTGTCTAGATGGCTGCTGTGATAACACAGCTTTTCTTACTTTATTGGGAAAGATGGTTCAGCTTTGGTGTGATGGTCAACTCGTTTCTCTGCCTCCTGGTGCTGGACAAACCTGTTGGTGGCTCCATAGGTCTCTCTGGGCTGATGTCAGTGAAGGACCTAAGAGGGTTTGAAGGGATTTATTTGACCCTGTATGCTACTCCTTTTACTTGCCTGTGGAAATGTGTTGTTAATAATCAATCATGCATAATAGGATGCACTACTATTATTTTTAACGTGGGCATTAAGTCACACCTTTTCTTTGGTCTTACTCAAGTGTGATTTGAAGGTAACTAACATGGAGCAGTCCTGTGAATGTGCCAGCCACTTGCATATGATGTGGCCTTGCTGATTTGCATTAAGAGTTCTGACTGGGAAACTTACTTGTAATGCACAAGTCTCGTGGGAAATGCAAGTCACTTCCAAGTACTTTCCTGGTTTCCCATCGAGACCCTCTAAATTTTGTGTCAACAGTATCCTTCATCAAGGAGTCCTTCAAGCCATTGGCTTCGTTTGATGGTACCTGTATCTTGTACTGGAAGAGATGGTGAATATTCAGTCCCTCTCTGTTCTCCCAGCTACTGGCAAGTTATACAGAGCTTTGTCCTATCTCCCTTCCATCATCTCTTTTCTAGGCTGGACGGTTTACCTCTTCTGGCTGCCATACCAGCAGCCTCAGGGCTGGCTGCTTGTTCCCATCCCTGCCCTTGTGCTGGCTAGGCAGCTGTGGGCAGAACAGGCTGGGAACTTCAGCTGGGTGCAGTTTGGAGCATCAACTTAACCATTTGTTGTCACCAAAAAAAGCCCATCCTACCACCTGCCCCACATCCCCAGATCTTTCCTGGTGCTCCCACCACTCTTCTTTGCAGTGGTCTGGTATGTGTTTGGCTGACTGAGCTTGCAAAGTCACTGAAAACTAACCCAGCCAGAAGGAGTGAAGAGCTTCTTGCTGGGCGAGGGGGTTGATTGAGTTTGTGGAATGATCCGGCAAAGCTGCAGACCTGGCTTGGACTGCGCAGCAGAGAGATGAGAGGATGGGTACAGTAGGACCTCTTCTTGTTGGCATCATGTTATTCAGTCCATTCAGCCATGCTGTGCAACATCGCTGCAACACTTTTCATTTGGCTGTTTTAATCCAGGCTCCTTGTGACATTGAGCAAACGCTTGTTCTGGCAGGAGGTGGGCCTGTGAGGAGCTGGAGGGGAGGCAGAAGACCACAAGAACAGAAATGACTCCTGTTCCAGTATTTTTCCAAATGCTTAATAAGTGCTAAAAGATCACCAGCTTCCTCCCCTCTGGGACAGACCTACATTGTTCCTAGTTGTGCAGCTTTTTTACTATGGACATGGCTGTAAAATGTGAGCTTTGAAGAGCCCGTTCTCGGGAAGTCGTCTGTGTTACTTGTACCTGGTGCAGATAGTGCGCAGAACATAAATTTACATCATTCTGCTTGCTAGGTAATACAGGATTTGTTTACTGTGCCTTCCTCTTCCCATTTTTTGGGCTATTTTGAAAGCTTGGCTGTAACATATCCCAAAACTTGGCTGCTTTTGCCAAGGCCCACTGTGAACGATGGAGTATGGATGAATACTTATTATAAAATTCACTTTGATGTATTGCATGCCTTTAACCAAAGGCACATGGGGAATTTGTTTTGGACAATGAATTTAAATTCTGTTGGGATTGATATTGTATCTTTTAAAGAGGGCAGATTTACCCAGAAACGAAACTGTAAACTCCCATATTTTCCCAGAGAGCTCCTGTTGCTTTAATAATCTAGTTATCTGGGAATCTCTTGAAGTATCAAAGGGCCAATTATGTGCTGCCTGGAGAGGACCAGGGAGAGCTGTTTTCGTGCTAGAATTAATAGATACAGGCTGGTCACAGCAGGTCTGATGTCCTCCCTAGCTCACCACTGTAAATTTGCGGGGCAGAGATAGTAATCATTTATTTTCATCTTGCATCTCCCCTTTGCTCAGCAGGAGTAACGCTTAACAGGACTGCATGATTTCTTCTGATATTTAGACAGGACATTAAAGACAATTTTAAATGAAAAACCTTAGAAAAAACTGATCAAGAATGGTTTGTAATAGCTTGTGACAAAGCAGGGTGAGGAATGTCTCACGAAGGAGGTAGAAATCTTCTGTTAGCTTGATGTTTTAGGGAACAAAGTGTCTTATTTTCTGACCTTCAAATAAAAAAAAAAAAAAAAGAAAAAGAACAGCCCTCCTTCCTCAAAACAACAGGCTTCATCCTGGATTAAATAGCTGTTTTTGTGGCCTGAGTATAGATTTCATCAAGACTGGGTCTTGCTTCTCTCTGCAGGGGCAGCTTTCTCAAACAGGATACTCTTACAGTTTTTTTGAAAGGAAAAATCATCAGGACAAGTCAGGGGTCCTGTGTGAAACCAGTGTTTTTGTGGAGATGAGCAGATGATCTGTGCTTAATTACTTGTAAAGGCTGCCAGCGGATAGCTTATTTTTAAAGGAAGGGTTTTATTATAGCATCTTTGCTTGCTTCAGACTTTCTCACAAAACTCATTTGCTTTTTCATGGTTGTTTGCTTCTTGATTCCAGTATTGTATCTCAAAGATGAATGCTGTATTCTGTCTCTTTTTCATTCCTGGAGATAGGAAGAGAGGTTCTGGAGATAGACTCTGCTTTTGGAGCTAGGACCTAACCACCTCTGGCATTTCAGGTCGTGGTCAGTACTTTCCGACGGGGACTGCTTTAACACCTGAGACTCAAAGGTTGAAATGTATCTATGCCTGTTTACTCTGTAGGATCACTCAATTCAGAGTAATTGCAAAAGTAGCTACTTTATGCACTGATCCTGTCGCTGGCAGGTTTTGTTCCCATGGCATAGTTATCTAGTGGGTGCAGAACCTGGTTTATGTTTATTCAGGCTGAAACTGCACGAAAAATTTGTGTTGCTTTTGCAAAGCAAGTTGGTAGGAGATGATTTTGATGACAGCGTTGTTGGCACGCTTGTGATGAGTCTTCTGTCACATAAGCGTGCTTTTGCTGACCCGATGCAGCCTGCTTGGCCTGGAGGAGCGCTTTCCTTGCCTGCAGAGAGAGCACGTACGCTGTGTAAGGGGAGTTTGCCGTTTTAACCGTACTGGCAGGCTTTCTCTTGTAGTCCTGTGTGCTGTGTCTGTAATCCCATAAAATGGCTGCTACTTAAACAGCCTCTTTTCCCAAATCTCTAAAGCTGAAGGTAGAACGGCTTAGCCGCTGAATTTTTGTGTCTGTAATGCTGCCTGAGTGCTTTTGCAATGTGGCTGCACACGGCAGCAGGCTGAGAGGGCCAGGCTTGGCTTTCCATCCCGATGCATGATCTGCACAGCTGTGTGTCCTCTTCTTCCTGAACCCTTGTGGAAGGCTTTGGTTGTGGGACATCTATTTGGCTGGCTAGATGGACTACCAGGAAGGGTAGGGTAGGGAAGGGAAGGGGGTTGTGTGCTTCAGTGTCTCATGTCCTTTCACAGACTTGAAGGTAACAGATCCTTGTCTCTAGGTCTAGACACAACTCCTTGAACTCCCAAGTGCCAGGACTCTGTTTAGGCTACTGCTATTCACCTCCATTTGCTCTTGTCTCTGTGATAATTTGCTTTYGCCTCCCTAGTGAGGGTGCAGACCCTCCAGCTTTCCTAGTACATCTGATATCCCCCTCCCAGTGCTCCAGTCCATCCAGCCTTTCCCTCTGCAATGTGTTTCTTGGTTCGCTAGGCTCGAACCGCTCCTTGCGTGATGCTCTTGTGACCTGTACAACCAGCCCAAGCTCTTGAGATGCTGTCAGAAGGAAAGGCTTCCCGCTGTGGTCCCCAGCCCTCTGTTGTCTCATGTACAGCGATGTGTAATGAACTGTATGGAGCAGTGACTTGGTGCGGCAGCACCGTGGTTCCCTGAGCCCTGGTTTGGGAACCATGGGTACAGAAAGGTCGGTCAGGCTAACCTGTGTGTCCAAGCTGCCTAGGAGGAGGCTACTCCCAGCAGCATTAAGGGTCTGTGCAGAAGAGTCACAGCCTGAAAGGTCAGTGAGGTTCAGAGGCAGCGTGTGAAGTCTGTTGCTTAAGTCCCATGGTACCAGTGAAACTTGGGCACAGGGTTCGAGAAACTTCAGTTTTTTCCAGCAAGTAGTGGTTCCTGGCTTTGCTTATGAAGACAGGCAGATACTGCTTTTGCTTTAATAAAGTTAAGTTCAGCTCTTGAAGGCTAAATATGCAATTTCATTTCAATGGTTTAATTTAATGTAGTAATTAACTCAGTATTTCATGCATGAAATATTTCATGTATTTAATAATGTGTGCCTATTTTGGTATGAGATTCTACTGACTGATTCAATTCCTCTACTACATGCTACGATTAGAGGGGTCATCTCTTACTAAAACCGGGCACATGGGTGTGTAGGGAAGAAGAATTGGATGAATCCAGGTGGAATATGCTGTTGTGCTGTTGACGTATTGGCCTAATTTTTATATATACTATGGCATAGTGGTTTTTGGGGGCCCCCCCCTCCAGCAGCACAGCTCAAATTTTCCGATTTTTCTGTGACTGCTAATCATTATGTTGTAAAAAATATTTCACGTTGCACTTCTGCAGATACCACGAGGCACTTCGTAAAGAATCTAAAAATGTCCGTAAAGAGTGAAAAGAGAAATGTTTCTGACTGAACTTTCTGCTTTCTCTAGCTTCCTGGTCGCAATTTTAGGCAAGGCTACAATGCTGATGTTGGCGACAAGTGGATCTGGCTGAAATGAGATCTGCCTCCCTTTGGAGCCCTAACTGCCGTGGACCACAGAACTTGAGTGAAGAAGAAGCTGAGTTCAGTGTGCCTGCTCCCCATCAATTGTGTAGCATGAAGAAAATGCTGGTTAAATCATCTTCCAGCGACAGCATAAGAGAATAGACTCCTAGAAGGGAAATCACTTTATTCTGGTTTGTTCTTCTCTGATGAATTCAGGGTGCTTTGTCTTTGGACGTTTGAGAGTCAATGTGTGATAGCAAAGTGATCTGGTATTACAGGGGCAGACTGAAGATCAATGCTGAACTTTTTCTTCATCAAGACTGTGGCATATTATTACACAGGATTATTGTTGTTTTGCTGAATCAAGAGAAATTAAACCTGTATCCTCCTGGCTCTCACAAAGTTAATTTCTTGCTCTGTCATGCATGGTGTTTTATTAGTTTCATTAGAAGAGTGCACATGCTAAAAAAATTGCACTTGCATCATGTTCTGAAAGCCTCTTACTGGACATCAGCATCAAAGGAGGCAAACATAAAAAAGTTCATTGAGAGAAGGGAGTAAGTGTTGATCTCAATTTAAACAGCAAAATATCTGTGCTTAAAAGTATAAAAAAATACTCAAAATAATTGCCAGCAGTTGTACTCATAGCTTCTTCCTTTGAATGGGTGCTATAGATCAAAATGTTTGTTGGGTGTAAAAGACAAATGTAATTATTATTTTTGCAAGTCTCTGAAAGTCCGAGTTGGAGTTCTTTTTAAAGAAATGATTCATTTGGTATTAGTTAGTCACACAAATGAGGCACCTTGGCATTGGTTCAAGCAATGCTGTCTAGATTTAGTCTGCAGTAATTCTGCATTTCCAGCAAGGGGCTAACTACTTCAATCACTGAGTAAAAGTGCTGCCAGGCATTCCAGTATTCAGGGCAATGCCTTTGAATTAAGCAGCCAAGTCTTGCCCATGCCCCTTCCCGTATCAAAACTAGTATGAAAAGACTCCTTTAATAAAAGCCTTGGGGGCCTGGTTAGATACTGGAATAAATGAGCAGTGGGATAGAAATAGGGCTCTTCTCACTGATCTCTTAGCTCTTTGTTTCCATGTTTTATGGCTTTATAGAGTTTCACCTCTGGTCACAGAAGGATTGACTCTGCTTTGGTGCCACTGTGCCACCCTGCGTTAATGCAGCTGGTGGCTTCACAATGATGAGCAAGTGCTGGGGTGCAAGGCCAGCACTGCGCCTTGGACTTGTGTGAAAATGCAGCAGAACTGGTGTAGTCAGTCATGTAAGGCTGTGCATTTTTTTTTTTTAACTGCTGCAAGATCTTTGTGTGTTTTCACCTTCCAGAGGCTGGTTATCAGGGCACTGGATCTATGCGTGTTGCAGCTCAGCAGTGTGCTTCCTTATCCCATGTCTCCCACAGGAAGGTGTATCTTAGAGCTCTCATGCCTGAGGACCTGCCAGCCTGAGCCACTGTTGTCTTCTCCTATGCAATGAGATCCTGACCAATTAGTGTTAGCTTTTCTTTACCTGTCCAGAGTACCATCTTGCAGCAGTCACTAATGCGTGTGGAGATGAAAAGAACATCTGCTGTGGCTTTAGGTTCCCTTTGGAGTAGTCCAGATCTGTTTTTACAGGTGTCCTCCATCTCAGTATTGCTGTGTTCTCCAGCTGCTGTAATTCACTTGGCAATGTGCATGCAACCTGATGTCAGATCTCCTAGAAAGGCATTTTGTGCTCTGTGTAGTGCTGGTGAAGCTGTTGTGTTCAACTTCGCCATAGTGGGGCACAGTGGGGTGCAGAGCATTTCTAAAAGCCTTCCCTGCCTACTCCAGCAGCACACTGAGGGCTGAGCTGAGCTTTGGATGTAAAGGAGTTTAATTCCAGTCAGGAAAAGCAGTGTTGGCTTGTATGGCAAGCAGTGTGGTATGACAAAATGCATGTTGAGCATACTTTTTTTATCCCGGTTTTAACTCTGCTTTAAAAGTAAAACTGTTTATAAACTAAATCTGTGAAGGAAATAACTTTCTCTCCCCTTGCTGTAGGAAGGAGCGTTAGCTGTGTTTTTCTCTTCCCTCCTTCCCACTCCAGCACCTCAAAAAAACATCTCTTAGCAAACCAGCTGTAAAGTTTTTGGCTTTTGAAGACTATGCTGTGCCAGTTGGATGAATTTATCTCCAGTTCTTTATTAGATTGGAAAAGATAAAATGGTTCAAGTCCTCTCCACGCTTCTGTGTAGGTGTGCATGTGATATCGTCTGCAGTCTGTCCTCTTGTCCTGAGTTCCCATTGCCTGTGTTAATGCATGAGGAAGTTTGCCTCTTGCCTGTCATCTCCCGTGCTTGATTCTGCCTGCTTTACAAAGGCAGATTCCCTCGGAATGGTGGTGTTTCACTTATAGCCATCGCCCACATTTTATGGGCAGAACTACCAGCTTTCCTGATGGCTGTAGTTGGTCAGTCCAGCAACTAACTCCCCCTTCGGTTCACTCTTCGGTTGCACAGCAGGGGTGAAAGGAAAGAGGAGGTGGGTGGGAACGGGTCCTGCCACCAAAACGAAGGCTTGACACGCTGCAGCCTCAGATGAGGTTGTGAAGATTACCTCTCAGCCTCAGGAACCTGTGATTTCATGCCAACACCTGTCCCACTCTAAAAACTCGGCTTACCGCATTTCAGATTTGGTCTCTTAACCATCCCCCTCTGGCCTTTGCTGTGGTTGACTGGTGAGTGTTTGTGCTTTCCCAGTGTGTCCATTAATAGCTTCCTTGTCAGCTGGGGGACAGCTGAAACCATCTGGGGTGTGACAAGGTCAGTCTGCTGAAGATACCTGCACGTGTCTGAGCCTCCTCATGCTTTGCACTTCAGCTTGAGGTATTGACTCCTCACCTGCCCCTACCCACCTTGTGCTCTTCAGAAGTGACATTTGGCCCAGGGCTACAATTAAGAGATCCAGTGAGTTTCTTCTTCCCCTTCATCCTTCAAGGTGTAACTTTCATGTTTTAATAGCGGTGAGGTTTGGATGTTAACCATGCTGCTTCAGTTCTGTGAAAGGAAGGAGCTGCTGCAGTGAAAGAGAAGGATGCGCGTTGCTGTGCCCCCACCACAGGCAAAGATTGAAATGAATCCCTTCTGTGGAAGAGCTTGCTGAGCAAGTGTAATTTAGGTGCACAACAAATTCCAGCTGGCTTCGAATGCTGTTTACAAAAGACTGGGCAAAATGAATCATTTGTGCAAAAGTTAATGGAAGCAACCAGAGCAGAGGGAGGTGGGATGGCACACCGTAACCTGACAGGCTGCTCTCCAGAAATGTGCCTGCTCAGGTTTAGTGCAGCATTTATGCTAAGCTGAGCATTTATGGAGAACCTCAAAAGCCATCTGCATTAAAGGAAGCCTTGGAGGAAAAGGAGGTCCAAAGGGCAATGAAAAGGATTGACTTTTCTGTATGTTCCTGTCCTGTTGACTTGCATGTGATCTTGGGCAAGCTTCTCGGAGGTGCATGGCCCTGGAAGCTCCCATCTGTGTTGGTCAAAACTGAGCCTATCAGACAGTGTTGCTTCCCATGATCCTGCTTAGCTTGTATGCAAAATGAGTGTTTTATAAAACACTGGTTGAAAGATGGGATAGGCATTCAAAATTGTGTTCTCTGATGCTTTCCTTGGGGCTGAAGGGAGGTAGGGTATAGGCTTCCCTGACAGAAAGGCACAGCTCTGTGGTCCCAGCTTGTCTTTCTGCTGCACTGGTGAGAAGGTGCCATGTCTCAGTCTCACTGCAGTGATGAGCAAAGCCTTGGCCACCTGGGAGACTGCTTTGCTCCAGTTTTGGTGTCATGGGTTGGAGATATCTATCATGCTAGAGGAAGGAGCTCATGCTAGAGAGCTTTCCTGAGAAAGGGAAACTATTTGCCCTCACTCAGTGAGAAGAACTTAATTTGCTCTGACCCTTTTAACCCTGATAAGAGGGCAGCATTCCTTACATAGCTGCTGCTCAGATAGCGTCATTGTGTGAGCATTGCAGGTGGCAGGATGGCATGAAACTTGCAGGTTCTGCTCCGGTTCCCAGCTTTAAGTCTTTATTTGCCAAATACGTATTCACAGTGAGATCAAAACAAGTGTGTTGCCTGCCGGTGCTGTGTAATTCCTCTGCAGGTGCTGGAGCCCAGCCTAGCTGCTTCTATCTGATGGGACCACTCCTGACTTTTTGATTCCTGCTGGTGTTCTCCACCCTCCCAAACAAAAACTCCAGGTACAAATGATACCTAGATCTTGCCTGCCTGAGAAAACTTCGTCTCGATTAGCTTAGTGGGTACCGAGTGTCTTCAAAGATAGCCGGGCATTGAAATCTGTGGCAGCCGCTGAGGTTCCCTCCAGGCGAGGCAGACACCACACCTCATTCCTCCACCTGCTTGTGGATCAGCAGTTCACGGAGCATGGCCTGGAGACACAATCCCAGACAGTGGTGCTGCATGGGGGATAAAGTCTGCATCCGCTGATGGGCGTGCGGGCTGCTGCACCTACAGGAGAGCCTTCCCAGCCCTCCGCTGTGTCTCTGCACACAGGTGTAAGGCGGAGAAGCGTGAGTGTGTGGCCAAGGAAGGATCACTGGTGGATCTGGCTGCGTGTGGGGTCACAGGCATGCCAAATGGGAGCGTGCTTCTCCCAGCTGTGGGCTAAAGGTTGTGACAGAGCAAGGGTTTTGGTTTCTCTGGGTTCCTTATCTTGCTCCTGCAAGCGTCCTCCTTTCAGCACTCGTGGGGAACCAGCTTTTCAGGGGGACAGGGTTGTACTGCATTATGGTGCCAGAATAGCRCAGCAATGCCACTGCATTTCAAGAAATGGGATGTAAGCGTGATTTATCAAGCCACTAATGTACAGGTTTGCTCTTTTCTGGTTCCTCTTCTTGCTTACAAGAAGGCTGGTTCAAACAGATTGCTACTTTGTGTGGAAGTTTATTTCCTTTTTGGGAACAAAATTCTTACATATAAAGTTCACAGTAGAGCTTCTGTTGTATAAAGGGAGTTGATGCATGCAAAAAAATGCACAAAACAGTGCTAAGATAAAGTAGGCATGATGTGTCCAGCCCTGGTATGGCCCATGTCGGCCCCCAGGCTGTGCCCATTTCCTGGTGCCTGCCATCATCTCTGGGTGTTTTGGGAGACAAGGTTGATTTTTGTCATCCCGTAAGAGGTGAGGGTGTTCAGAAACCGGGGGGAGCCACTACTGAGCAGTGTGGGATTTGCCATTACAACAGAGACTCCATTTGCTGCTTTCAGGTTCTGGTTTCTGCTTGCAGGGGAGACCCAAGCGTCTGAAGGAGTAAGAAAGGAGGAACTTGACAAAGTCCTTTGCTGCTTTTATCTTTGGATGTGGGTAAAACTCAGGATCCTGTTGTCCTCAGTGGCCGAGACAGGAGTGTGGAGTCTGTCTGTCCTGGCTTTGCCTTCCTAGAAGCCCTGGTTGCTGCAGAAGCTGTTTCCTACTCCCAGAATAAAGTCCTGGTCCTGGTTGCAACACTTAAAGCCGCAGCTATTCAACTGATCTGTTTTCCTTTGAGGATTAACGTTGATACCTAGGCATGGTTTTGATCTTCTGTTCTGAAAGAGCTGCCTGCTGCTGGGATCATTGCTGGGAACTGGGAGGGAGAGAGATCTCTGCAGGTTAGCAGTTACAGCATCTTTTAGGGGATTGGCTGAGGCCTGACTTACCCGTGGCAGGACAGGGTGGAAACAAGGTGTGGGGTTAGTGCAGTGTTAGCTAGGTTCTGGACTTCTGGCCCGTGTTGTGTGTGGTAGGACCATGGCCGAAACTGTGGCACAGCTTTAATCTTTGCTCCAGCCTTGATTCATTTGGTCCACTCCCTCTGTTGTGCAGTACTCTCTGGGAGGTGAGGTGGATAAGCCAGGCTTGTCCTGCCAGCTGAAATGGTCCTGGAAGTCAGGCTGGTGTGGGCCAGGGCTGTACCTTCAAGAAGAATGAGAAACCAAAGCCACCACGGTCTGAGAGGTCTCACAAATCCCTGCTGACTTCTCCCTAGGRTGCTTGCTTTGAGCACCAGTGAGAAAGATACTGCAGCTCGACAGAGCAGAAGGGAGGTGAGGGACTAAACTGGACTGAGGCATCAAAGCTGATGTTCTGATTGCTGCTTCCTGATCACGGTCTGGGTTGTGCTAGGTTGTAAGTTAGTGATACAGACCAACCACCAGTCCCCAGGCAGGACTAGGGAGATGAGCAGACCCTTCTGGCAGGGCATTGAGCTCAAGCGTTGCTTTCAGATKACTTTATCCGGTATATTAGTCCAAGAGACGGGATCCTTGCTGCTTGCAACAGTTCCCCTTGAAGGGCCGTGAAAGGTCATTGCTGTGTTGGGACRGATTGGTGCTGTGTTGCTTTCCAGGTGGTGATGGAGAGCAGCGGGGTGGAAGACTGTGTGTTCAGTTTTGTGGGTATGGCTTCCTTACATGTGCTGGCATGTCTGACAGCTCTCTGATGACCTGCACGTACCACTAAGCATCTCTGAGAAGAGTAGCTCCCAAATCCTGTCGGTGGCTTCAGATCCTGCCGCCAGTCCCGTGGATAGCCCTGAGTTTTCCCTGTGCAAAGCAAGGTCAGGTTGGCAAGTCCTGGGGCTGCTCCCACGTAACCTTCTGGTTCCCTTTGGGTGGGTGAGATCGGGTGAAGCACAGCCCTGCTATTTCCAGTGCAGGTCTCTAGTGGGAGGCAAAGGGGGCAGGCAGCGGTTTTTGCAGGCAGGGGTGGCAGGCTCTGCCCCCACAGGCTCCCTCTCACGAGGTGTTCATGCAGTAAGGCTGTTGAAGGCAAATGGTGTGGGCTCTTCCCAGGAAACGTTTTGGCGGCTCTTTGCTTTGAGACACGGCTGGCTTGCTGCATCTTCCAGCAAGGAGCTCAGCGGGAGGGCTGCTTCCCAGCTTCCTGCAGGACTGGTTTTCTCGGGCACGGGGAGATAGAGGTGGATGAAGTACCTTGCCTGGAGCCATGCAGCAGATCTGGGACTGCAGCAGACACAGAGCATCAGTCTCTGCCCAACTGGTCCCATGCTTTCGTGGCACAACTGCTCCCTCTTCTAGCCATGCTGATTGCCACCCTATGGACTCAACATCTGTTGCTGGAGTCCCTGTGGGTCTAGTTTTTCCCTTGGTGTCTGTCTGCATGTAGCATTTTGGCAAGGAGGCATGTTTAACTGGACAACGTATCCGCTCCCTCGAAGAGCTTAATATTAAACATGCTCTGCTGGCAGGAGCTTTTACGAGCCGTGGAGGCAGTGAAGGGAAAATGACTTTGATACCCAATAAACCTTTTCCCTGTGTGCTCAGATCTGAATTGTGATACCGCTGGGTCACAAGCGGTTGTCTCACGCTGGTGTTTTCTGGCGCAGCTCTGAGTACGCAAACCCGCTTGCATCCTCCCCATCCTCTTTGATTTGTGCCCCCTGCACTGTTTTATATTACAGTGCCGGGGATGTCCTGACCAGAAGATCTCTTGCCGGTGCAGGGGAGCTGGGTAAGCAACTCCACCTCTTGCAGAGCCTCCAGTATACCGGTCTTGCTGATTTCCAGTAGGATGCACAGGGCTTTCCCAGCATGTCCCGTTAGATGGTAATGCAGCCTGTTCCTCTGTGCAGCACCAGAGGATGATGGCAGTGAGCATAGGGCTTCAGCCTGCCTGGGGGGAGTTGAGCTTCAGACTGGGGCCTGCAGACTGATGTGGGGTAGGCTGGGGCAGCCAAGGCTCTGAGCACGCAGGAAGGGCACTTTAACTCTGCGCTTTTAACTCGGCTTTGGCTGCTGACACTAAGAACAACCCTGCGATTTCCCATCCTCCTGGCTTTGAGCCGCCCTGTATCATGTGGTGGCTGTGGCGATCCTTGGGCCAACCCTGTCCCTCGCATGGGCTACACAGGTTCTCTTTGCAGGTGCTTTGGCCTCTGTGTCCACAAGCCTGGTGTTCCCTCTTGCCTTATTCCATGTCATCTCCAAGCAGGGGAACAGGAGAAAGTGCCCAAATGGCATCAGAGCAAGAGGGGTGCAGAGCGTCTTCTCTGGGGTGACCAGCGAGCAGGGCAACTCTTGTTCATCTGGCTGCCAGCCTGCCTGCACTTGCCTGCCTTACAGACCCTGCCCTAGCTTGAGCTTCAGACAGGACAAAGCTTCTGCTCTCCATCCTTTGCAGCAGACTTTCCTGGGCCTGCAGAGGATGGAGGGAGACACCTGCAATGCCCTTGGCCAGGGGCTCAAGCTCTTTTTCAAGAAACGGCTGAGTAAAGAGCTCATCTGGCCAAGTGCTGACAGGCATGCCGGACTGCGGCCAGGGGACTTCCCAGGACGACCGCTGGGCCAGACAGCAGCATTACTCACAGACTAACATAGAGCATCACCTGTGTAAGTGCCCTGTGTATTGGTGGCAAGGAGATGCCTGAATTTCAAACAGGAGTTGAGATCAAAGCATGGGGCTAGAGGCTGCATGGGTCCCCCCAGGGAAAGCACGAGGGACTGGAAGACCTGTCATGGGTTGGGGATGCACTGAACGCCCCAGCCACCACCCAGCTTGAAGGCTGTGCATGGCGGGTGCCCCCATGTGCAGCCCCGTGCTCTGTCAGCCCTTCTCCTGGGCTCTGGTGGGTGGTGCATCCCATTACCTGCCTCTCCCTTGTTTAACTAGGACATTATCTAGAGATCAGAAAGCACTTGGGTCCAGATCCCAAACAGAGCAGCATTTCACAGCAGCCTGGCCAAGGGGAGTTAAGTAATATTAAAGCGTGATATTTCATTGCTGTGTAATTAACTTCAGCTGCTTTCGAGCTGAAACAAATTACCCTCAAAGACCGTTTTTGTACCGGGGAGAACTTTGAACTGCGTTACCAGCCCTTTTGTTGTCTGGGAGGGGAGCAGCCCAGCCGAAGCAGGGAAGCTGCTCGTTCTGTCTGTGGCTGCAGCTCTGTGTGTGGTTTTAGATGCGATAGYGTGGCCCAAACCAGCCCAGTTCCCACTGATGGTGGGTGTGCCAGCTGTGGGTGCCCAGCCTCCAGTGTAAATGAAGACAGAGGTTGTTAGCTGTGACTGTAATTAACCCCTAAAAGGGAGAGCCTGAGGCATGGGAAACTACCACAGCATTGCAGGAGAGCCTTTGGGCTCTCTATCTCAGCTCAGATATATCCTGATGCACCCCCAAGATGTTGGGCTTCTGGGTGGGAAGGACTCGCTCCTTGGTCTGCTGCAGCCGGAGGGGTGCGTGCCCCATGCTGCGTGTTGCCCCTGGGCCCCTGCGATTGCCTCGCAGGCTTCGGGTACGTGCTGCTGTCCCCAGGTCTTCCCAAGTTACTATGCGCACGTTAATCCAGGGCTGTGAAACTTTGCCCAGCTTGTTGGGAGAGAAAATTCAGCTAAGCTGCCTTATCTTGCAATCATGCGTGTTAGAAGGCGGCTGGCTGGTGCTGGGATTCAGCAAAGACCTGGTGATCTGATCGTGTGCGGGAGCCAATGATGCCCTTTTGAGACAGGGATAACAAATGGCTCAAAATACAGCTCTGCATTTCTCAGCAGGACCCCTCCTGCTACAGCTCCCTAAATACCTTGCAGAATACACTTAGCACTTGTTTGCATTTACTTTGCATTTGCATCTTTTGTTTCTAGCCAGCGAGGACCATGGCGATGGTACAGCCTGGTGTCCTGTGCAGCCCAGGCTGGGGAATGTGGCACAGACTCCTGCAACACACCTGATGGCTCGTGGCCGAGCTGCTGCCGGATTTCCAGGCAGAGGGTCTGCCTGGGCTGACCGTGCTGAGCCCTGTGTGGAGGAGCCCTCCCTGTCCTGGAGAAGCTGCTCTGGAAGAGCAGGAGGACTCCAGCAGCTTGTCTGGGATGCCTCAACCAGGGGCGGCTTAATTGTCTTTGATAAATTCATGAGATCATAAAAACAAATGAAGATGGGAAGCATTCATGCTAAGCCCTCGTTGCCAATGGGATGCAAGGCAGACACGCTTGGAACTGGCCTGAGCGGATTAAGCTCAGCTTCCAGAGGAACTGCAGAGGCAGGGAGAACCCCAGCCTTGGCCAAAAAAACATGCACTCAAAAGATGGGGAGAGCAAGCCTCCCAGCTCTGCAGCGTTATCTGGGGGTGCGTTGTGCCCCTCCAAGCCTGCCGTGGGAGCCAAGGGCTGGGGAGTGGTGGCGTGGGTCCCCCATGTTTGCCACACGGCGTTGGCACGGTCCCTCCGGCAGCCTCGTGGCTTGGTACCTCCCCCGTCCCTGGGGGAGCTGAGTCACCCTCGTCTCTGATCAGAGGTTTGCAGTGTGCTCCTGTGTCCTTGGAGAAACAGCTGGCTGTCCTCCCGGGTGCCCTCAGGAGAGGAGGAGGGAGGAATTGTGCCTCTGGCTGGTCTGGACCTCGCTGCCCATCCATATACCCACCAAGGAGGCGGTCAGAGGAGTATTAAGAACTGCTCTGTTACTTTAGATGAAGAGCAGGGATGCAAGTCCCTAATCTGGATGCGTTAAGCGTGGGAGACAGACCTTCTGCCCAAATTCCCAGGAAGAAAGCCACCAGCCCAGATCTGATTGTGGCACCCTGGTCTCATCTCCTTTTTCTCATGCAGCAGCAAGTGCTTGCTGTGCTGGAATGGGTCAGTCCCAGTGTGGGTCCCCAGCAGCCCCATTTACACCTGTGGGTACCAGCTGCAGTGGGGTTTCAATGCCTGCATGTGATGTAGGAGGCGTCACAAAGAGCTTGACCTGTGAAGCTGGAGGGGAGAAGTCAAATCCATAAGCTGGGGGAATTCAGGCCAACAACCCTGCCATAGCATTTCCAGGGCTGCGTTGTGCTGTGCTGCTCCTCCAGCCGCAGGGGAGCTCGGGATGCACTGCAGCTGGTGGGGACACGAGACAACCGGGCTGGGCTTGGAAGCGCTGAATAACCAGGTCTGTCTAATGGGACTGACCTAATGCCTTGTGCTTCCCCAAAAGCCAGCTGTTAGTTTTAAACCTAAACCTAAAGCAGGGCAAGAGCCCTCTGCTCAGCCTGACTTAAAATAAAGGGGGAAGCTTTCACCTCTGGTTTTGGCGATGCCCTCGGAGCGGTGCAGGAGCCAAGGTGAGGCTTGTGCCCTGCGYGTGAGGGGCTGCAGAAGGAAGTGTGAAGCAGCAACGTGTGGCCAAGCTGTCGAGTACCTGATTACCCCTTAGTTACCCAAAACCATCCCCCTGGGTGAAAGTGTGGGGCGGAGGTATCCCACTGGGACAAGAAAATGGGGAGGGCAGTGCCTCGTTGGCTGGAGAGGCCATGTCAATGCTGTGAACCGGCGGCAGCTTTGCCAAGACATTCACCGTTGCGAACCGGGCACTGCCGTGGTGAAGCTGCACTTCCCCGGGGAACGCATTTGGTTTGCAGCCCGCTGGGGTGGCTGCAGAGCCAGGCTTATAACCTTCAGATCGGCCAAGTGTAGTAAGTTAATGATTAGATTTATCATAAAGCAATCTAATGAGAAGCAATATAGCCAAGCACTTTCCATTCAGTGACGCACATCCAAATCTTAATAGAAGCTGACAGCCTGACCCTGTTACTGTGCTCTGGCCAAATAAAATCATCCTGATAGTTCCCTGGAGAAAGCAGCCACGGCTTTAATATGTCTTCTCAAAACATTTATCTGACCAGCTTTAAAAAAAAAAAAAAAAAAAAACCTGCAGTGATTCAGAGCTGGTTTACATGACCTCCCCTCACTCTTGCTTCCCCAGCTCCTCTGCAGTGCAGGGGAGCCAAGGTAATGCAGCTTGAAAAGCCTCCGCCTGCCCCTCGGCCTGGGACCGCACGGCAGCGCTCGCTGCGGGACGCCTCGACCCAGCAAGGAAGGCTCTGGCAGCGTCCCCTGTCCTCTCCAGGCTGTGCTCTCGGGTACCCAGAGTCTGCGGCACTGGCACCCAAGGAGAGTGTTAACATACTGTAAGTACTAATAGGAAAGCTTCAATAATTGAAGGTATTTGGGGGCTTTTATCAGCATATGATTTTTTGCAGGTAACATTTTACTGCGCCAGCTCTTCCAGGGCCAAGCCTCTGCTCTAAACCTTTCCTGTGTTCTCCCTCTGCAGTTTAAAAGGGAAACAACATGTGTTTTATTACAAGTTCCCAGTGCAAACTTCTGTCCCTCTTGCCAGCTGTACTTTCATTAAAAAAAATCCGGGCATGCCTTAGGATCTCAGAAATCATTGCACCTCAAGCAAAAGGTCAAACCCTTGATACAAAATGGGACTGGGAGAAAAAAAAGGGTTGGTCTTTCCAAGCCCTAGTTTTATCCTGACCGTTGCTGTGTATTCACATCTTCGCATGTTTTCACACCTCTTCTTTGATAATCAACCATGTTACTGCTGTAGCCCCATTTATTGCCTCAACTGCTGTAAAGGGAAGGACCGAACCAGGCCACGACCTTGAGCCACACCTGATGGTGCCATCCAGAGAGGCTGGGACATAGGCTGGAGCTGCAGGTGCCCTTATACCCGAGCCCAGCACCTGGTTTGAATGCTGGCTGCAGCTCCTTGCAGGGCAGGTGCAGAGATGAGGAGCCAAGATCTTCCCAGCAATGGAATGGGGATTTGGGGAATCAAGCTGGGTACAAGGAAAATCTTCCAGGAGTGGCTGGAAGGAGCGAGTCCTCATACGCATCCTTGTGGTGGGAGTGCTGGTTGCCACTGTCGCTAGCAAAGGATTCTTCTGACTCAGCCAGGGTGGCATCAGCTGGTACCAGGAACCTCAGGGAAAGCTGCAAGAAGTCCTGCAGCCCGCATCCAGGCTGTCCCCAGAACCTGTTCCCAGAAAAGGTGGTCTCTCCTTGGGAAGTCTTCTCCAGCATGGTGCTTTATGAGCAAAACAGCTAGAGTGATTTTTGGTGTTTGCGTGTGGTTCACTCAGCGGGCTTTCCCCATTTGTATGTAGTTTATTTTTTGGAATGAATAACAGAAATGCCCAGGGTCAGCTCAGCAGTTGTTTGATCCCACAAGTCCCTGCCCTTGGCCACATCATATGACATTGAGTTCCCCAAGGCGAATTGTGTGAAAAGATGCCTTTTTTTTTCATCACTTCTGAATTTACTGTCTCTTCATTTCTGCTGAATGCCCTGTTGTTCACAGAGCGTGAATACAAGCTCTGTCCCTGGGACTGGGATGGCCCCAAACGCTGGGCACCAGAGGACCTCAAAGATGCATTTTCTTGAATGCGCTGATTTTCAGAAGAGTCCTCCAAGGCAGGCAATTACTCCGGCTTTGTGCAACAACCTTGATCCAGGAGATGGCCCAAGATGAAGATGGAGACAGAGGCACAGAGAAGACCCACTAGGAGGGGGGAGGGAAGCCAGCCAGCTCTAGCGAGAAGAGCTCTGAACCCCTCTTTGTGTTGCTGGACTCGTGAAGCAGTGACCCTGTCCTTCCTCTGCCCTCGCGTGAGTGCAAGTGCTGCGAAAGCGCCTGGGAACCAGTGGCAGAGCAGGGGCTGGGGATGACGGGGCTGGTATTAACGCTCGTTCCCTCCTCAGTCCTTTCCTTCTCTGCAGCCCAGGCTGCTCTCTCCCCTTTGCTTTTCATTGTGTTGTATCTGTTCATCCAGTTGGAAGCCCGAGTGCTCTCTTCTTATGCTCCCGAGGTCCAGCCGTGCTCCCTGGGCACACCAAGGCACCAGCCCCTGAGCACCCCAGCAGAGCCCTGCAGTGTGGATGCTCCCTGGGGCACACAGCCTGCTCCACACACATCCTAGCCCCATTCTTTGGGGCATCCCCACAGCTGCTCGCTGCTGCTGAGATGGCTGCCCTGATGGAGATGCTCCATCCTGCTCCAGTGCAGCTCTTGCCTGTGCTCGTTTCCTACAGCTTAAAGCAGGCCATGTCCCCTGACACTGTTCCTGGGTGCTTAGCAAGGGCTGTGGCAATTGCCCAAGAGGCTAAGCGTCTCTGGGTTCTGCATCCCCTGTGCTCCTGTTTGGGGGATGCCTGCACAGGTCGGGATGTGCCAGGGAGGCAATGGCTGCTCAGCAGAGGGTTTCCAGGAGGAAATCCCTTCCAGAGCCATTGCTGACTCACCTGAGCAGAAAGGGAAGCCTGCCTTCTGGTGAAACAGGAGCAAAGGGCAATTAATCGGAGGAGCAACAATGGCTGATGAATTTTCCATCCCTTGGACTTTAACAGGCACCTGGGCATCAGGAGGAGAAATGCTCCAGTGCAGCTGTGAGGGAGAGGTCAGTGGCAGAGAGGCTGTGGGATGAGCCAGGGCACCCTGACGGGACCCACTTCCGCATCCAGGGACTGGCAGTGCTACCCAGGAGCAGTGATGCCCCCACCAACTCAGCTGGGACTTGCTCCACAAGGACAGCATCCTTCATGGTGGTCTGTGGCCACATCTATGTCACTCCCCAGATGTGGGGACTGAAAAGTGTCCCCTAAGTGTCACTAGAGGTTACTGCTGCACTGGCTGGGCTCTGGAGCCTGCTCCTCACCTGGACAGTCAGCCAAGCTGAGGAGGAGCAAAGAAGAGAGCCCCAAGGAGGTGGGGCCATGCTGCACAGCCTGGCTGCAGCCTTTGCAGGAGCAGATGCTGGCAGAGAGGTTTAGCTTGGGAGAGGAGTTGTGTGCTGCAGATGCTGAGCAGGGAGGTGATGCTGCTGGACACTTTCGTTGCCTTTGGGCTGTGTCCCAGCCTTGCTCTCTTGTTGGAGCTCCAGAACCCAAACCCGTCGAAACTTATGGCTCTGAACAGAAAGAGCACAGAGGGCAGGGAGCACACAACGCRTTGCACTGCTCCTCTATAAGTGTGAGAAGCAAATAACTTGGTGGCTGTCACACGGCCAATCTCCCCTTCTTACTGAAGGAGCTAGGGCAAAAAAACAGCTAAGTGTCCTCCTAAAAGTGAGGGTTGGGAAGAAGGCAGGTTCATCTTTCTGGGTAAACCCTGGCAAATAGTGTTGTGCTCTAAGTGGTGGGAGCCTGTGTGGGTCTCAGTTTGCTCAGGAATGTGGGTTTTGTGTTTATGTAGTTATCTACTTGTGAGGGTTTTTTTGTTTTGTTTTGTGGTTGTTTTTTTTTTTTCCTTAGAAGCATTCAGGTAAAACTCTTCAATACTCTTGATCTTTGGGGATTTGTTTTATGTTTGCTTGATTTTTCTTTTTTATCTTGCAGCTCCCTAACGCTTTTGTAATCACAGTAGGAATCACATCTTCCTTGTGTTGCAGCTGTAGAGGAAAGCTGAAAGCAACCTGTTCCTCCGTAGTTTGTGCTGATCCCACAAGGATCCTGCCAAAATAAGTCTGACCAATATACTTCAGACACCAGATCCGTGTTGCAGTTGACTTCAGCACCTCCACAACTCTCCCCAGACCAGCCCCCTATTCCCATACTGGATGGAGGAGACCAGGCACCCACCAGGGAGTATCTTGGTGAGAACTGGTCAGCCCTGAAACAAAAGAAATGCGTGGGGCAGGACCTTGCTGTGGCATGTGATCTACCCCATGTACCAGGAGAGCTTATGGAGTGGTCACTCTTCCCTCCCTGCGTCCCATCCCCATGCACTGCTTGCTGTGAGCAAGTTGTCTGAAGGAACAGAAATCGCTGCCAGGTTTGGAGGTGTTTCTCATCTCCGTGAAAACAAACAGGGCTGATTTGTTTCTTAATTGCTTGTCCACGGGAGCTGCGAGGCTTTGTCTGTGTAGGGAGGGAGCTGGGAGTTTTGCTCCATTTGATCATGTGCTCTTTTGCCTCAGCTTCAAAGATCTCTTTGGTTTTCTGCTCCCTTTTATGTCCCATCTCTTGAAGTCGCACTCCTGCACGAAGGCACAAACCTAGGACAGCTGAAGGGTTCCAAATGCAATTATTTTGCGGAGCGTTTCAATAAATTAGCAGCTCATTTCTTTGCCAGACAGCACTTACTTTTCAATTGGTCCATGTCTGTGCAGCCTACAGTGTGTGTTGGACCTTTAGCCTTCAGGATGGCAGCTTGGGAGGACGGAGCAGGGTGTGTTTAGCTTCGATTCAGACCTGGATGTGACTCTGCACAGGTTTTTGCCCAGTAAAACAACGATCTGAAATTTCATCTCATCTGGAGATTTCTGCAGATTGGATTTCGCAATGTAAAGACAAGCAGTTCCTTCCAGTGTGTTGTCCCTGTGAAATGGGAATGTGAAGTACCAGCGCCCAGAGCTGCTGCTGGAGAAGAAAGGTTGGCACAGGCATCTGCAGATATTTTTTTCTTAATAGCCTTTTATTTATTAAGGTACTTTGGAGTCTGATTCACTTGCTTTGCTTGATATTTATTAGTATTTCACCTGCCTTGAACTGGGAGCTGCAAGCACTTTGATAAATGGATTGCCTTTCCTGGAACGATATCCCAACATCAGCTAATCAGTATCCTCAGCATGATTGCCAAAGTACCACTCTTGTAAATCAAGGATGGCAAGGAGAAAAACCCTGAGCGCCAGCAGCGTGGGGCTTGCTCGGAGGCAGGATGGCAACCCAAGCACCGATCTCCCCATCTCCCTGGGGTTCAGTGTTTGGATAAGGGATCGCTCCACTTGTCTGAGCTCTCCATTTAATTCAGGGCTGTCTTGGTTGTAATTGCACGCAGTGCAGCTCTACCACTCTACTCTATTCATACTGAGCAGTAGCATCGCCTGTTGGCCTGGCTCAGAGACCTGTCGGAGGAGTCGGGCCGTGTTTCATGCAACTGAATACCAATACCTGGTTGCAGCCGGCCACTGCATGCAGAAAAGGTGACTCCCTGTCTTTGGTAACAGAAAAAGTGCTGTTAAGCAACAGACCTGCTTGCTGTAGGATGTCGTGGGTGCCAAACAGCTACATGGCTTCAAAAAATGAGTTGACTGATGCATGGTGGGAAAATCCTGCAGGGGCTGTGAGAAACCGGAGCACAGGCTCTGGTCTGGGAAGTCCCTGGGCTCCTGAATCCCCGGTGCTGGGAGCACAGGCTGGGCTCAGCTGCAAAGCGGGTTGTATGAGGAACACATTACCATTTCGGAGATTTTCCACCTCGTGCTGCCGGTGAGTAGGTTTGGGCTTTCTGAAAGAGGGTTTGCTGCAGYTGAAGCATCACCACAGTGCCCAGGTGCCCACTAAGCCTGTTTGCGTATGTGGTGCCCTCAGCCTCCCCTTACAGGACTCTGCAGTCCAGCAGCTGCTCCATGCCCACATTTGCACACACGGTGCAGTGAGGGCAACCATCCCCGCTGCCCTTTCCGTACCAGCTCCTGCCCATGCTCACTGCAGAAAGGTCCCTCACCCCTGTCCTATCATACCCCAGGCTTAAAGGACTGAGGTGCGCAAGGATCGGGTAGCAATGTCTTTGTAGGAAAGAGCCTGGAAACACCAGCTAAAGGTGACCATGCCGTCATTGCATGAACAGCCTTCCCGGGATGGGGTCAAGGAGGCTTGGGACATTTCACCAGGTGCCTTATGGGTGTGATCGCAGCTTTTCCTGTAATGTCTCACGTCTGCCAGCAGTGTCTGATTATAAAGATTTGGCTCCTTCCTCAGCTGGGGAGTCAACCATGTCTCTCCTCTCACCCCCGCTGTCTGCTTTTCACAAAACTGGCAGGAATCAGGAGCTGTACCCTACTGCTGAACTTGCTGGAGATGCATTGCTGGGGATGGCGTGGGGAGCTGCAAAGCAGGTGAGCAGAGCATGGCCACGTATCGTGCTTTCTCAGAAATGCCCGGGCTCGAGCAGAAAAGGTGAGTGAAGAGTCCCAGTATTTTTCTGTGAAAGACTCAGGACACAGTGGGGGCTGTGGCTATGGAGGCTAATGCTGCACCCTCTCTTCTGTACAGTGCTAAGCCATGCTCTGTTAGCATCCCAGCCAGCGCAGCAGCTGCAACCTGCCTCTATGGCTCTTAATTTTCTGGTCTCGTATTTTCTCCATTGCCTGGCAATGAAAGCTGGGTGCTGGGCTCTCCTCAGCCCTCCTCGACAGTCCCAGCTGTCCTCCTCTCCTTGTGGGGCATCTTTCTTCTTCCGCTCTCTACAAGCATTAACTGATTAACGATCCCCAGGAAGGTATTTGAGCAGCATCCTCTGCGCTGAGGTTTGCTGCAGCAGCCGTTCCCATGCACCTTGTCCAKCCTCCGAGGGTGGTGAGGTGGGTACTGCTGCCTGCCTGCACCCAGTGCCAGCAGCCCCTTGCCGCCGAGGGTCCCGGCTGCCCCCAGCCCTGCCTCCCTCCCTGGGTGTGAGCAACCCCTGRTAGTGGGGTCTCTGGCACTGCCCGGCTGTCCTGGGGAGCAGGCGTTGTCCCTCTGCATCAGAAGGCATAGGTTAATCTCTTTCAGCAAGGAGAAAAGATAATTTAGCAGCTCATCAGCTAGCTAACAGCTTGGGATGCAGATGATGCGAGACCACTCCTAATTAGCTGCTTTCCCATCTTCTTCATTTGGAGATGGGTAAGGGGGAAATGTTATATTCCCTGAAAAGGCCTGTCTGTGGTAGGGAGAGGTGGCTTTTTTGCAAAGGCGGTTTGGGGATGCATCTATATTTAATGTTTAGATGTTGCTACGGAGAAGCTGGATGGAGGCCACCAGGAAATAGCACCTGGGTGAAAAGGGACCATGGCCCCGGGGAGATGTTTCTGTGGGGCTTCCTGCTTGCCCAGGTGGCTTGTGCTGGACACTGGGGTGGGCTGGACCCCCAGGGCAGGGCCGTCCATGCAAGTGCGATGCAGGCTGGTGTCACCTCCGGAGAGGAGGGTTGCGGATGGGGGCACTGAGCAGAGAGGACRGGCAGGCAGAGGAGCTGCCAGTGGGCCTGAGCATGGCAGCAGTGCCTGTAGCGAGACCAGCACTGACAAGGAGCTGCACGGTGAGCTTTTCTTTACAATAAATAAAAAAATTCTCTGTCACTTAACAAAAATGTTTCAGGCCTTTTGGGTTTTTCCCTGTGATTAAGTCTAATGAGAAGAGACAACAGAGGACTTATTAGTATCTGCTTGCTGATTTCAGCTTTACCTCTGTTGTGACAGAAGATCTAATGCTGTTATTCCTGAGCAAGGACTTCATGCAATGTGACCGCAGCCCTGATGGCAGAGCAGCGTCCTAACCTTTCCCGGCTGCCTCGCAAGGCAGGCTGTGCTGGCATGGCTAGCGAAGTACTGAGTGGGGGGAAAAATAAAGCGGCAGCAGAATCGGGATGGAGGAAAATGTTATCTGAACCTTGACAGCATTGC
Source organism: Phoebastria nigripes (assembly GCA_035582835.1). Taxonomy (NCBI): domain Eukaryota; kingdom Metazoa; phylum Chordata; class Aves; order Procellariiformes; family Diomedeidae; genus Phoebastria; species Phoebastria nigripes. The sequence goes on along the minus strand of JAYKAV010003468.1, from coordinate 116,587 downwards.
CGTGGTAACGGGGGACCTGCCAGCAAATGCTGCAGGCTGGCACTGTGGGCAGCGTGGCACGCTGTTATCCGGGCTGCAGAGGACTGGTGGGATGGAGAGGCTGTGATTTCCCTTGGGGAAGCCAGCAGGAGCCTCGGGAAGATGCTCTGGGAGGCGATGGCAGGGTGAGAGGCAGCTCTGGGAAATGACAGTCCCTTGGGCAGAGTTTGGCCTCCTCTGCCTCGCCTCCTGTCTTGCTTCGCATCCATGCCGCCGCACTCTCAAGGAGCCAAAGCCTCGGCCGCAGCCCCAGCGCCACTTTCAGACCAGCCTCACAGCGCGGCTGCCTTTCTACCCAGCTGCTGCTCGACCACAAAGGCCACAATTAGCGAGGTTAGTCATGCTGGTGGGAAGCAGTGATTCCCCTTTGTGAAAAAACACCAAGGCTTGGGCTATGTTTTAATTCCCCCACAGAGTGAAACCCAGACCTTCGCACATTGCTCATCCAAACCAAAAAAATCCACTGGCCCGCAACATCCGCTTGGCAAGCACCCACAGCATTCACCCTGGCCAGAGGCGTTTGCATCCCTGGCCGAAGCAGCTTCTGATCATCCCGATCCCCTTCCCCAGCTGCCTGCCTGCCAGGCTTTGCTTGAAGGCAGAGACAGTCAGAGGAGACCCTGTCCCAGAGGGGCCACGCAGTGCCCCGGTTCTTGCCCCATTGATGGCTGTGGCTGGGCTTCAGTTCTGAACGCAGCTCCGGGGTCCTTCAGCTTGCTCCAGCACCCTATTGCCTTCCTGGGACCAAACTGCTCTGTGGTGTAAGAGAGGGACAGCGTGAATCAGGTCCCTTGGGGCAGCGCTGTTGGGATGGGAATGCGTTTGGCTGGAGGTATCTCTAGCAACAGGGCTGGTACGGGCAGCCGTGTTGGCTAGGAACAGCCTCGTGGCCCTGGAGCTGCACCCCATGGGCCGGGGAGCAAGGCTGCAAGCAGCAATTGATTTAACGATGCTGCGCTGTAATTACTGGCAGCGCGTTTGCCTCCAGCCCTGCTGTGCTGTAGAGGGAGAAAGCGCCCTTCCAGCCGCTGCYATCGGTCTCTCTCATGCCTGCGGGGTGGCAGTGCTCTCCTTACAGCCATGTGAGAGGCAACGTAGGAAAGACTAAGTAAAAATAAACCAGGGTAAAAATAGTCCCACGTGTACCTGCTTTCCATGGGAAATGAGGGGAATTTTGACATTAAGCAAAAAATGAGAGTGAAATTTACCCTTCCAGCTCACCCTCTGGAAACCAGGCCCTGTCTCTGGGTGGGGGAGAAGCGCTTTGGTCCAGTACAGCCCCTGGAAGATGGACAGAAGTGGGCAACGTCAGCTGAAGTGAGCGACTGTTGTTGCACATGAGGAGCTGCCCCAGCTGCACCCACACGCTCACCTGGGCTGAAGTTTGCAGCACAGAGCTGGGCTGCACAGGCAGCTCCGCCGCTGCGGAGAGCCTGTCTGCCTTGTGGAGGGAGCGACTCCCCAGCTGGAGCCAGGGCTGGCAGGTTCCGGCATCGGCTGCACCACCAGGTAACCGCTTCTGTTTAAGGGGTGAAGAGAGAAGCTCCAGTGAGAGCTGTCTCAGGCACCCCCTGTGCGGTGCTCCTGGTACCTTGGTGCACCTGAGACATCCCCACCGCTGCGGCCATGGTGAAAGGCAGCTCATGGGCCCAACCTTGGTGCAGTTTGTCCAAGTCTTGCTGTAGCTCCAGAGAGCTGCAGGCTGAGCTTTGAAATCCAGCAAACGCTGCTCTGTCCTGAATACAGATGGAGTTATTGCTCGCCCAAAGAGGGCAAGGTGGAAAAAACTGCTACTAAGCTAAAAATCTGGGGTGTTTTCTTGGGAGTTTCACGTAGGAAGATGCYTAGTCTGGATTAAAGATGTCACAGGGTAGGGACTCCATCTCAGCCCTTGCTAATTCACAAAATATGTAAATGCACCTCTCCCCTCTGCGTTGCTTCTTCCCTCTTTTGCAATTTCTCTTAGCTGCTGTAACCTTCCTTTCTGCCCAGCTAAGCTGTCTTGTGCTTGAGCAATGCCTCTGGGCTGACCTAACTTTTTCGTACGCAAAAAGGAAACATAAGGATTCATCCTTAATTGCACCAATGGGAAAAGAAAATGTTAACGGCATTATAATGGCAACACAACCCCACCTAGATTTGTACGTGGCCCTAGTGCATTGGGAGGCCCGGGCGTCAGAGGCTGGGCTGCGTGAGCCTTCGCCTGGGCTATAGGAGCTAACAGCTGGGGCTGTGACCACTGCGCAAGGCTCATCTCTGCGTACCGACGCCAGTAAGGCATTAAAAAATCCAGGCAGAGTTCCCGTCTAAGATCCACGCAGGCTAGTTGTGCCAGGACTGCCGGTTTGCATTTTGCTTTTCCATGTGTTGTTTCCTAGGTATTTTTATTACGCAGCAATCCTCATAGGCCCAGATGGGCTGGGCAGTGAGTTGTGGGGATACCCTGAGTGTCCTAAATCACAGGCTTTCCCAATACAAGCTGTGGGGGAGCTCCTCTTGCCCTGGGTATGATACAGATGCCTCCAACTTCTCCATAGGTACTTGGGTCCCATTGCAAGACCGTTTGGTGGAAATTAATCAGTTGCATTGAAGCTGGGGGAGCAGCATTGGCCCCAACATGCCACGCAGTGTAAGATAACGATGCGTTAAAAGTATAGAAAGCAAAGACTCACTGGGGAAGCAGTGCTTCAACCTGGGGACTTCAGMCTTAGGTGTTTAGGTACAGCCCCCAGGCACCGGGATGGGGAAATGCCATGGAAAAAGGGTTTCACTGGGAGCAGGGGTGGATTTGGCTGATTAAACATTAAACACAGCGAGAACAGACCCAAAMCCAGAAGTGTAGCAGCTGTGCCTTGTCCCACACTGCGTGACCATGGAAGGAGCCTCATGTATGGCATTTGCTTTGGCCAGCTCTGGGGAAGAATCATTCTCCTGTTTACCTAGTGGCTCTTCAGCAGACCTCTGCCACGTGCCGAAAGTGGCAGCAGCCCCTTGGGGCCAGCACCCCCAAAAGAAAACATAAAAAATGAGYGAGACCCTGCAAGAAGCCAACTCCCCCAAGTGCCCAGGAACACCCTTCTTCTCCTTCCTGCAAAACACTGGAATATAGAGCAAGGACCAGGTGTCACAGTGCTGAAGTTTATCAGGAGCTCCTCCAGCTGCCGCTTTTAGGAGCCTTTTGCTATGCTGATTCCTACAGGACCAGATGGCACAAGTGCCAGCTGACTCTAGGGCAGAATAACCCTTGGGCAGCATTTTGGTGTGCTGTTATGTGGGATCAGGAAATCAATTCCAGCCAGCAATGGAGAGTACTAAACGCCTGTGATGAGCCCTTCAAGGGCAAATGTGTGCAAGGGTAGTGCTCCTGTTAGTCAGAGGCGGGAAGGAGGGGTAGCTCAGAGCAGGTGAGTGCAGATGATCCTCCTGGCTTTGTGTGTGGGCAAAGCTGACTCCTGGGAAGGGCAACAGTCTCTTTTTATTGTCTGGGTATCAAATGATATGGACTTTTCTCTGTGGAGGGCAGGGGTTGAGACTTAAATCTGCACCTCTGCAGCTCCCCTGGAAAATTGTCCAGAGTCTGTTGCACAAAACAGGGCTAAAAGATTGGCCGAGACTCGTCCGTCCATTTGACTCTTGCTCTTTCAAAGGCCTGACTTAACATCCAGTTGTGTTTGTATTTAACTCTGCAGTCTGGCAGGGCAAGATCGGGCATTGGTCCTGGTGTGGTCCTGGGAAAGCAGGTTTTGGCTTGTTGCTGCAGTGATGCCTGTGCTGTGACAGCAGGAGGCTGAGGGCTGTGTCTCGGTGGTGGGGCTGGCTATGTCACGCTGTATTGCAGCAGGCAGATCAGATCCAACGGGAAGCCCTGGGTCTCTCAGTACGCAGTTATCCACCACTGTACTATTCAAAAGACAAGTCTCCCCAGGTAAGCATAAGGAACAAGGAACCTGCCTGGGATTTGCCACAGACGTTGGAGCTGATGAACGGCAGAAACCAAGCTATTGAAGCTCATCTGCACCCTGTTACAGCAGAAACCAAGGCAGCAGTGGCAAGACCAAGAGACTTATAAGAAGTCAATTTATTACATGTCTGTCTTATCCTCCCAGATCCTCCTCATTTCCTGTGTCCAGAGAGAAAGGAAAGCAAACCAAGGGGAATACGTTAACAGTACACAACAGCAAAGCAACCCTTTCTGATGGCTTCCATGGACTAAGTCTGAGCAAACTACTTTTCTAATTATGGCCTTTGTCCAGATGGATCCCAGACAAATTAGTAAGTGTGAAAGCCAAAAGGGACCATGATTAGATCTGGTCCTTTTGGGTGCCACTGCCTGCAGTATCTCATCTTGTTACGGGTCATCTTGAGCTGGCCTGTGCTGACACATCCAATAGGAGTGTTTGATGACTATGGGGACATCGTAATGGGACCAGAGGTACCCTGGGCTTCCCTCCCTGTTTATTGCTTTTTCTTCTAACTGGCAACCAGCATGGCCTGTAGAAAGCAGGGAAGAAACATTACTCAGTTACACTAGCCAGGCTTCTCATGCATGACACACAGAAGCTAAGAGATGCTGAAGTCATGGTTGCCCTTCACGTGGTCCACCTGTCTGAGACCTAATGAAAGTTTATTGAACCTTACTGGAGTCTGAATTCAAGTTTTTCTCTTCAAATCTGTTCTTTATGGGCTTGGTTGCATTTTAGGAGCTCAATAAAAACAATCCTTTAAACTGAAACAGAAGAAAAATGGTCATTACAACACATTCTTTTCCAGGCTGGCGCATGTTAGAAATGTTCTTAATTAATAGCACGATGGGAAGAAAAACGAAAGGGAAATGTTAAAGCAAGATCGTGGACAGATGTAGAGGAGGAGCCCCATGAAGGAAGATGTCCACAAAGTCTCTCCTACCACACAGCCTCCAAATAGTTCCCAGGGGAGGACTGTGGAGCCAAGGCCTGGCTAGATCAGCCCCCCTGCTGATCCAAGCTGTGGCAGGATGGGATACTTTGGTGGTGCCAACATGTGAATGTAGGATGAGGAAAGGACAAGAGCAGACAGTCTTGATTTAAATAGAGAAGCTCTGTGGTTCTCCTGGTGAATCTGCCAGGCTCGCCTACTTAATGAAAGGCACGTTCTAGTTTCTGACTAAAACTTTATTTCCCTTTGACTGGGTGAAATGACATTTTGCAAAAGGAGGAAACGCAAATCACAGCATCTGAGAAGGCTCAGTACCTGCATTAGGCAACACGTGGCCAGCTGTTGTGAGATCCTGAGGTTGTGCTTGCTAAAAGGGACTTTCTGGGTCATGCTGGATGGAGACAAGGTCTGGTGAAGTCCAGACGAGTTCATCTAGAGCCAGTTAACACAACATCCCTCAGCATACTGATCTCTCCATGCTGTTATACAAGGCTTTTTGAGGTCTACTAGGACAACCTGTGTTTTAGACTGGAAAGCTGCTCCCCATCTCTGCTTTACCTTACGTGTGCAAATGAAGGAGAAGAAATGGGGAAAAGACCTTTGACACCTTGTCATTTCTGGACTTTTATTAGCACAAGCTTCCTTCTCAATGCAAAACAYAGTTTTTTACGTGTCGTCTTTGTTTTGTTTGCTTGGAGAGAGCACTGGCACACACTCCAGGAAATTAGCTCTTAACTAAAAGCATTTATGTAATTGGGGAGGGAGGGGGAGGTGTGTGTGCACTGACTTTGGGGAAGTTCAGTCTACAAAAACAAACCTTGCTAACTACACTTGGTTCTGATTAAGGAAGATAAATCTGTCAGTGAGAGGCTAAATTTACCGAGAGTGTAACCTCCTGCCCCTCGCCCCACCAGCGATGRTCAGGCTGCATTTATTTCTGTTGGGCAAGCTCCAGAAAGCATTGGGAGGTGAAAAACAATCCCCAGAAATGTGAAAAATGTGGAATGAAGTGGGGGCGGCAGGAGGAAGAGTGTGGGGAGAGAAGATCAAGCGACCAATAGCAACACGATGGGTATAATTTCAGCTCTTTTGCTGCTTCCACGGCTGAAATAAGAAAGCCCAAGATGCGTCCTGAAGCCCAAGATGTGCGTGCTGAAAATGCAGTGAAGGGAATCCCTGCTTCCCTGCTATAGGTGGGATCTTGCAATTGCAGAGATGAAAAAGCCATGCTAAAGCTAAAATGCAAAGGTGTACATGTCACCAAAGCCATCTTTGTGCTGGTCTGTACAGTCAAAGTCTAGCAAGCCCTCTGCAGTCACCTGCCATGAGGCCAAAGCTGGCCTTGGACACACAAGGCAGTGGCTGCGTTAGGCTCATCGGAGGATGTGAGGAGAATTGGAAGGACCAGGCAGCAGCAAATCTGAAGACACAAGGTGGGTCTTGCAGTTGGCTGAGTAATGGTCTGGGTCCCTGGTTATGTTAAGGTGGGAGAGAGATGATTTTGCAGTGAGAGCTATGACAGCTGCTTGCGAAGGATATCTTCAGTWCTGCTTACCCTCACCAGTATCACCCACAGAGCCCTTTCTTACAGGGTCACAAGAGCTTTTGTCACATGCCGCTGGCCAGAGCAAGCTGCTTTTGGATGTTTTAGCCTGCCCGCTGCCACCAGATGGTCCTAGCTGTGTGTGGCTTGAGACTTGTGCCAAGGATACCCGATTTACTGCTGACCTAGCTGTTTCTTTTTGTTTTCTCAAGAGTTTGCTCTCTTTAAAGCTTTATTTGCATCCTGTAAGGAGCTGCTTTTGGTCACACTTGATGTTTCCTTTTGCAGTCAAAGAGAGGGATGTGTTTGGCCCTGCCAGGGAAGAGTTTTGTGAGCAGAGATTCCCACCTGCAGTAGGACTGATGAACCACAGCATGGCAATGGCACCTCACCCCCAAAATCACGTACACCGTGATATCCCTAGCTCACATGGAGGGAAGGCTCCTGTAACCACCTTCCCATGGGCTTACAAAGGTGCCCATGTTTCTGTGCTGCCATAACAGTTGTCCCTTTGGTTAGCTTGTCAGGAAATAAGCTGGTTACCTCTTGCATCAAAGTAGCTAGGAACCAAGCTTTCTAAGAGACTGATGAGGGACAGGGTGGCATCCATAGCATGTGCTTCCCATCCATATGATAGCCACCACCTTGACCTCTCCAGCAGGGACAGACCTGCTGAGGATAGTATCTCTAGGACACCATCACTGATGGCTCATGGACTCCAATCTGCTGTGTGTGGGCACTGGGAAGGACACCATGCATCCAGAGCAATCTTTCTCTAGCATGCAAGAGATGTATGCATGGTTGAGATTTGGCTAGCTACTCAAATCTGTCATTGTTTTCAATTAATCAGTCAGTCACTGACATCCATTGTCCATGAACCAGAAGACAGGCCTGCTTGGTTCAGGGTTTTAGCCCTCTATAGCAATGTTTTTTGTGTTGGAAGAGGGGAAAAAACTTGCTCACACAGACATTGGCAAACAGAGACCTCTCACTTCCAAGCTTGCTCTTGGAACTGTTTGAACTGTCTGATCCCTTCTGAGGATATCAGAGCTGAGAAAGCCATACTGATACTAAAACGAAGGCTTGACTCCTGAAGAGCCCATCACGACTTGCTGAACCACTTTGGAATGTGGCTGAGTTTGATGATAATCACATAGCACTGTGGCATCTAAAAAGCCACCATTTTGTAGATTAAGCATGAGAAGCCCAAAGGAGATGTCAGAAAAACAACAAACAGACCAAACAACAAATTGGGGCCAGATGCTCAGTTGGTGTAAGGCAGTGCAGTGCCATTGGATTTGYTGGAGGTGGGTGGACTTCTGCCAGGTGAGGATTTGGCTCTGCTATCAGAGCATCCCTGTGCTGCCTTGTTCTAGCAGCTTTGGCTCTCTCCAATGGTCTATGCAATCTATACAGCAAGGACATGTTTTTTTTAACACACTTTGCAGCTGCCAAAATAAACCCTCTCTAAGAGATACAGACAAAAAAGGCATTAACAATATTGGCATGTGCTCTGGCTGCTGCATTTCCTTTGACTATCCCTAGCTGGACCTTGATAAGCTTGATTTCTTTGTCACTTAACTCTACCTCCTCCTTAATGAGATTTCCACTGAAATGAGCCAGGCTGGGTTCCCGTCTGCAGGAGGGCAGCGCAGCTGCACTAGTTGATGTCCTTTAAGAAGTTAGTCCAGGGAGAGCTGCTCCCATCCATGCCACGTTCAGGCCCTGCCTGAAAAGGAAGGCCTCCTGGAGCTCAGAAGCTTGCAGGAATACAGGCAGCTCTGACCCACTTGGTGCACACTGTGCCTGTCCCTTTGAGGCTCTTCAAGTGCAAGGAAAAGGCAATATTCATTCCCAGCAGCAAACCCAAGGGCTGAGGCTTGTGATGACCACCTTACCAACACCACCACCCAAGGACTGAACCCCCGCCTTGGGCTTGAGCCAGAGACAGGGTTGGTTGGTGCATGTCTAACAGYCACCCATGCCCCGCGCCTAGCCCAAGTCAGAAGAGGAAGGGTGGCATATTTCTGTCTCCRACAATTATCATTTATCAATGCTCAGTGTGCAATAATACACCTGTCACCAGTTTCCCTCTTAAATTTTCCCTTCTGCAATTTCATCTCCTCTTTTCATGTCCCCTGTCAAACTTTCAAAACATACAAGCTTTTACTATCAGTCTTCAAATAAGCTGACTTGGGTTTCTTGGTTTTGTTTCTCATACCAAAAAGCCTCTGTTCAGTTCCTCTGRTTTTGCCATTGGAGTTTTTAAAATCGTTTGAGGATAGATAAAGTAAATTCAGCCGATGCTCCAGAAAATGTCTTGCATGCAATGACACAGCCAGTTTTCTCTTTCCAGATGGGGCATCAGTAACAGATAGACATTCGTTGGCTCCATTCTAGAGGAATCTCGTGTTTGTTTTCTCTTTGGTGGGACAGCCTTTGCTGATACCCAAGAAATGTTTTACCTCTGGGCTGCTGTGAGGAGAGGAGCGATGGATTGTACATCTTTTCTGCAGTTGCRTTTGCATGGTTCAGTAGAGGATGGACCCGGAGCTCAGAGATGTTCCTCCCCTCAGGACATAGTTTCTGCAGTGTGATGAAGCTCGGAGGTGGTTTTGAAGTGGGTCACAGAGACCAGATTAGGATTAGAGTTTGGAGGAGTAGTTTGTCATGTTTTTTGGAAGGAAGGCCTCATTTAAAATGTAACAAGGAGGATATCCTGTCCCAGCCATGGAGTATTTTTGCAGAGAGGATCTAATCTGGGGTTTAGGTCTTTTAGGTCAGGCTGGCTGAGACACGGGGGCGAGCCTGTGCCCTTCTGCTTCTGTATGTTTTGGGGAGAGAGGGGGAGGGTTTTTCTTTAAGTTAAAAAAAGGTGGGGACAATATACATGTACTTCCTTATTTCCCCAGCCTCCCTGGCAAAAACAGTCGCATTAACATGTGTGAAAACGATTTACAACCCAGCCTTTATGCTCGTGTCTCCTCCAGGCAAGGCGAGGCAGCACAAGGCGGAATGCAATTATCCCCTCTACCCTGCAGAATCGCCACTTTACGGTGAAAGCCCCCTGATTCATTGCAGGGAAAAAATACAGAGAGTTTTTAAAGGATTATTTAGCAAAAAGGCAGGAGGAAGGTGCTATGTGGGCTGGTGCCATGGGCTYGGCGCGTTGGCTTGTCCAAGGGTATGAGGCAGGCGCAGGGCTGCGGCGGGGTTGCCTCACTTACACACGGCCATGTGAAGTAACCTCAGCCCCGCTGCCTCTCCCCAGGGATGTCGGCCTGAAAACTGCCGGGGGAAAATCAGTACGAGGGCTGGGGCTCTGCCCTCTGCTCCCCCAGGCTGAGGCCTGCTGCCTTGAGGGAGGGAGGGAGAAGATGGCGGCAGGGTGTCCCTTYCTGGTGATCTTGCTTCCCAGTTGTCCTCAGAGGACGCAGGGAGATGGTTGTCTGTCTGGGTCCTCGTGGTCCTGGGCACCATGGAGGGGTGCTGGGCCTGGTGATGGCAGGCCATGCAGGGGCAGTGGGTCAAGGACATGCCCATAACCACCTCAGGGCCAGCAGCTTTCCGTTGCTCAAAATGGCCGCCACCTCCAGCAGGGCAAAGGTGCTGCCGCCGCCACCACCATCCCTGGAGTGGCAAGCAGCCGCAGCCCCGCAAACCGTCGCTGTGGCTGCCACCACTGCGATTAAAAAAATTAATTGTGAGTCTGTAAAAAAACCCAAACCAAAACAACCCCCGCATCCACATTTATTGCAATTATCCAACAATTTTGTAGTTGATGAAAATAATATAAGGGCTTGGGAAGAACTGTAAGTTATATTCAAGTCTTCTGAACGTGTGTGAGTTGGTTTTATTAGAACTGGAGGTTTTAAAATATAATTACTGCTCTCTGCTATAAGGGTTCTGCCTGTGGAGAGGCTTCCCAGAGCAGGGTGACGGCGGCACTGCCAAGATGTGCTCTCACGTCCACTCCCTGTGGCTTGCATGGGCCTGAGTGTGGGCTCTTCAGCCTGACGCTTTGGCCAAGCCAAAGCCTCAGGTTAAATAGTTCAACCTCCCATTGAAATATTTTGGTTTTCCTTTCTTGGGATTGACAGGACTGGGTGTGTGGTAAAACAGGTCGTTCCCATTAATTAAAATGGTGCCTGGACTCTTGGTGGGGTACAAGGGCTCCCCAGGGTCAGCCTGTGGTATCCAAGCCTCAAGGTGCAGCCCAGAGCTCCACACCTCTGAAGCCTGGACAAAGTCATTGTGGTCCAAGCTGACTGTGAGGGAATCCGACAAGGAACAGCATGTCTTCTGGGGCAGCCAATGCCCTGAAATGCTTCCCCTGGGCAGGCCATGGAGGGGAGGCTTCACTCCCACGTCTTCTGCCAGGGTAGGAAGGAAGCTACGATGCTTGACCCGTCACCTTCCGTAGCTTGTGGGGTGGCTTGTGTGGTCGTCTCCCTCCCACTGCGCKTGAGCTGGCGCTGTTCTCCACCCAGGGCATCCCTTGTATCTTTTCCAGGATGGAAATGTTGACCTGAGTGAAAAATCTGTGGGCTTGTCTGCCTGGTGTGTGTTGGATGCAAGAGTGGATGGTCCCATCTAGCCTTGATCCTGCCAAGCTGGCGTTGGGATGGTGCGCAGTAAGTCACGTCTGAGCGGAGGGCTGCTGGGAGCACAGCTGCGGTCCAGCTCTCCCACCACCTTGGCTCGCTGGCGTGTTTCCCTGATAAATGAGCTGCTACGTTGGGGAGCAGAGTGGGGAAGAGAAACTATTGCCCAGACCGCACACAACTGTGATCTTGATGTGGGCCCCCTTGAAGGCTGAGGCACTCTCTCTCCATGGGGGAGAAGGTCTAGCTTGGTAGGGGATCTGCAGTCTCCTCCCCTAGACCTYAAATCCCCCAGTGTGCTGGAAGAGAGGGTGCTCTCCCACAGAGTTTGGCTCCATGATCAGCTGCGGGACTCTACCCGGTATTGGCTCTGAGACTTGGCCCTGGGCTCCTCTGGTTTCGCTGCCATTTGAGTAGCTTTGCCCCTGGCAAAAGGGTGCAAGGGATAGCTTGCGTCCCCAAGGCTAATTTATTGACCTAACYGACGGCAGGCATCTGCTGAGAGTAACGGGCAGGTAATTTTCCATGTCCATCTTGGACTGCATATGGATAAAATTACGGAAAAGGGAAGACTGGAAAAGAAACAGACTGTTTCTGCAGGAACAAATGAGTGTATTGAAAGGGAAGGGGAGGGAGGAGAAACTCAGCCCTTTTCCCAGCTCCCTTGCAGATTGAATAAGATGTCCAGTGCCCCAAGTACCAAATGGTCTCAATTTGCTCCTGCGTCAAATAGAGCTGGTTCTCAGTTGGCTGGGGCCTTGGCAGGGCCATGAGGATGCGTTTCATAACAGCAGCTCTTGTCAAGAACAACAACAACAACAGCATCAAAAACCTGTTGAAACTGTGCTATGCTCAGAACAGAAAACACATGCAAAGAGGAAAAACTCCCTCAATGAAAAAGCCAATGTAATTAGCCCTGACAAGGTCTGCAAACTAGAGGCAGCCAAGTGGTGGAAGAGGAGGGGAGAAATAACCCAATATCATTTTATAGGCGAATGTAAATGGGTCATTAGCTGTCTTTGAACAAAATGTTCCTTGGTGGGGAAAGCAAGGGGACAGGCCTGGCTGTAGGAAATACTGCAGAAAGCCTGGCAGAGCTTCCTGCGAAACAAGCTTTCGTGAGATGCTGGATGAAAAGATTGCTCCGCTTTCTCTTATTGCAAGGAATGCTCCCAGGATTTTYGCCTTCAAGCTAGGGTTAGGGTGGCAGGGCACAGGCACTTGGAGCTGCTGCCTGACTGTCGAGGTGAAAGGGGACTGCTCTCAAAGTCAGCTCTGAGCCTCTCTACATCATCTTCTCCATCAGTAGAAGTATTGACCTGCTCTAGGGTCTCCTGAATAGATATGACTAACAGCAAGCTGAAGGTCCTCCTGCTTAGGACTTTGTTGCGCTAGGTGCTGCACAGTCGTCAGGGAAGACACAGAGTCCTCTCCTGATGTTAGAGCTCAGCTGGAGCAATGGAGTAGTGAGAGCAGYTGGTGTAAAGCTAGAGCAGTGATAACAAGAGGAGGGATGCATGCAAATCCAATGCATGCTTGCCTGGACTCAGAATCAAAAAACACCTAAGTCAATAGTACCTGATCCTGTCCTGCTGCCCCTGCCACACACAGCTCTTCCCCTCTCCAGTGGAGGCTGGACAGGACTGGTATAGCATCCAGCTACTGCTTCCACAATCCAGCAAGGAAGAACCTTTCGGCCTTTTAGCTGAGACTAAACTCAGTCCCTGCTGCTTATGGTCTTGATAGGGAGACTGACATTACCTTTCTACATTGTTAATAAATATACCCTAGGAAGGGTGGCCTTGATGAATTTTGCTTTCGCTTGTCTTGAGCCTCTCCCAGTCTCCCTCGATAATAAAGGCACATTCAGAAATGGTTTCAAAAGGGGGAACAAACTGAAGAGATGGACTTGGTTGCTGCAGAGATAATCAGCCTGTTTGATACATAACTATCCTGTGTGGCCCTATCAAGGCCACTCAAGCCAGCATCTGAAGCCCTACATACTAGGAGCAGAGACATACCTAAGACTGCTGCAGCCCTGACCTTCCAGCTCAGCTTCCAGCATCAGGATTTTGGGGGATGTCCAGGCCTGGAAGTTTCCATCAGATCACAGTGTTTAATAGGCCTTGTTAGATCTATTGTCTTCAAGTGAGTCTAATTCTTTTTGAACCTTCTTATATTCTTGACTCCCACAAAGTCCTGTGGCAATGAGTTCTGCTGTTTAACTGTGTGCTGAGAGAAAAAGATGTTTCCTTTTGCAGTATTAAACCCATTGCCTGATCTGCTGCTGCAGGTCCCTTAGGCCTTGGACTGTACGGAATAATGACTGGCTTTTATATCCCTTCATAGTTGTTTTTGGTTGTGACTGTCCTATACATTTTAGTTCTTTGTCCCCTTTCTGTTCATACCTTCTCCAGACTTTTCCTATGCATGCTGAAGAACAGCATCCTGGTAGTACTTTGTTGATCACCATTGCAAAAACCACTTATTTTTTTCACACTTTGTTTTCTACCATCTCCTCCCTTTTGTGAGGACCTTAATTTAGTTAATTTAAAAGCCTGTGAGGGATCTTGTCAAAAGTTATTTTGAAAATATAATGTAATACATTGCACTTCTCCCTGCATCTTCCACTCCGCTCTCTTGCAGTTCCTCCTGTCTAGCTTGGCATAAACTACTTGTGGCGCCCAGGATTTCTCCTGAAGGTCTCTTCAGCTGTTGCATTTCTCACTTTAGATTTTTTTGATCCAACCTGAGCAGCACTTACAATTTTCATGTTTGGGCTCTATCAGAGCTCTTAGGTGAATTACAGCCTGGTCCTGGCAGCTGATTTTTATTATCCACACCTTGGCTTCAGACAGTTCAGGTCTCTCGTGACCTCTTTACAATGAACACAGACTGCAATTAGCTTTTCTGTGCTGGTCTTATTTTCCTGGGTGTGTTTAACAATGAAGTGTATCATGTGCAAGTATGTGATGTGAGTGGGGTGTTGGAGCACAGCTAGCAAAAAGAAGTGTTTTTCTTAAGCACTGAGTCCTCACATTTGTTTGGATTGTTTGTTTCTGGTCTCCCCATGGAAGATCTGAAAGTTTCAGTTTACTTGTCCCGCAAGAAGGGCGAAACAGCTGGATTCAGAAGATCAGTACCTCCTGCTCACTCTCTCTTAATAAATTTTTAATTGTCTCATAATACCCTATGTCTTACTCCGCAGTATTGTCAACAGCCTGTTTCCAAACAGCTGGCTGCATCTCTCGCTCTGAGAAAACCCACAGAGTGGGAGGAGGGGAGACCTCCCCTTTGTCATTGTGCAGGAATGCTGATGGTTAGTTTTATTCTTATTATAAATTTAAAATACTTCCACTTGCCTATTACAAATAACAGATTAGTTGCAGATACCAAGCATGCATTTCTCGGTTTGACAGTGAAGACTGTACCAGTACAAACACCCTTCTGAGCCCAACCTTTAAAGTACCGAACAATCGAGTTGGAAGTTTCCTGTGTACCTGCATTAGCATCACTTCTGCTGTGGTCAGTGATGCACCTGGATGCCTCCTCACATCTGAAACTTTCTGGGAGATGTCCTGTGCTCCCCTATAGCAGACTGCCAGAGGCAGACGTTTTACAAACTGATCTAGCCTAAAGTCTCTGCTGGAACCTTCCAGGAACACAACCTGAATGAACAGGGTTGGCACCAGTTCGCACCTGAATGTGCTGTAGCCATACAATGAAGCTCTCTTGTCAAGGAAAAAACCCTCCGATCTTTAGCAGAGCAAGAATTTCATTCCCAAATTTCTACATTTTTTAACAATGACTTTGAGGAAACTGAAAAACTGGCTCTGGGAGGTCCCACGCTGATGCCACTGACAGCAGTGGGAACTGAACAGCACTGCTGACACCACTGAGGTTGTCCAGGTCACATGCAGTCCGTGTCCCACCTTGGCTGGCTGTTGGGGTTTAGCCCTTCAGAGGGCTGGGAACATCATGTTTGAAAAGAGGTGACTCGGAGCAATCTAGCTTGAGTACTGCCTCTGGTGTATGCATTCAGGGAAATCTTTGGGTGCAAGTATCGCTGTGATGGAGAGATCCTGCTGCTGAACTTGCTGTCATTAATACAAGGCTGGGTRTTTGTAAAGGGTCTATGGGAATCAGCAACCTGGATCCAATGGCAATTGAGAGGTATTTGGTACATAACTCAGTTAAGGTCTCCTGGGAATGCCAGTGAAACTTCTCCTTCATGTGTCCTCAGCAGAAAGGAGACCATCTAGTATGTGCACAGAGATGCAACATGCTGGAGGGGAAGTGTGTCTCTAGCTACCTAGGGACACACTAAGTCTTTGAAACCTTCCTTCACCTGCTTATCTGTCTGAGTCCTCGATGCTTAGAAATCTGATTTTAAACACAGTAGTTTAGTCCTACCTCAGATCTTTCTCCATTTCTGTTTTTTGGTAGGTTCTGTTGGACAGTAGACTGGGCTACTTGTTCTTCCCAGCTGTGTCTCTTGATGAAGGCTTGATTTGAAGATAGTGCTTCATAAGCTTCTCTAGCTTAGAGAAATTAGAGAAAATTTTCATGGCCTTATTTCCCATGGGCTAGCTTAGTGTCCAGGGGACTAGAAGCGACAGCTGCGCACTTGCAGTTATGGGTGTCAAGAGACGCTTCATTTTCCAAAGCCAGCCCCTAGAAAAAGGGACCCTCAGAGCCATCCCCAGTGCAGGGAATACTCTTTAATTTTTCTCCCCATTTTCAGGAGGGACAAGAGCTGTAAGCTGGTTGCAAACAGCTACACTCAGCTTCCTCTACCCAGTTTGACACATCCAGGGACTGTGCTGCTAATTCAAGAGCACTGTGGTCTGCTTTCTGCAGCGTTTGTTCTCTGCTCCAGCTCCTCCTTCCCACTCCAGTTCCTCAGCCTTCTGTGTGGTTTGCTCCATAGCTTATCAACTGGTTTTCCCATCCCCATCCACTGACAGACAGCACATCCCAAGAAAAGAAAAAAGAAAAACAATGAAACATGAATACTGCTGCAGCCAGG
Source organism: Phoebastria nigripes (assembly GCA_035582835.1). Lineage (NCBI taxonomy): Eukaryota > Metazoa > Chordata > Aves > Procellariiformes > Diomedeidae > Phoebastria > Phoebastria nigripes. The sequence goes on along the minus strand of JAYKAV010003468.1, from coordinate 100,458 downwards.
GCTCCTCTGTCAGGCAGGGAGTGTGTCAGAGCTCTGCGTAGCCCAGCAGCACGACTACAAGCCCTTCTGTGTCCCTGGCGTGTGCTTCCCAGTTGTCCCAGAAACACAACACTTTTGTCAGAGATTGTTTATTAGCCCCTCCATCTGGAACGGAAGCTGTTTGCTTTGGAGAAGAAAGACAGCAAGCTTCGTGCTCGCTGTGCACGATGAACACACGCAGAAGGCCACATCCCCTCCTGCCCTCCCAGGGATGCTCTGGTACGCTTCTGGGGACGGCAGTTCAGTGGCATGGGTTTGTGCGTCTTCAGGCAAAACTTCTTGAATAATGAATAGTCATGACAGGCCTGGCTGAAATGATAGGTGGTTTGGTTTATTGAAAATAAACAATATAAACTGCACAGATATATTTACAGTGTTGAGCTGCTGCTTTTAAGTGGGCTCTGTTTCTCTTAGATTTCCTTCTTAGTCTTTCATTCCTTCTTCCCTGGAGACTTTTAATGCCTGCAAACAGGTCTCAGTTAGTTGTTTTCATGCTCTGTCTTGAACCATGGTGCATTCACTGGTCTCTCTTTATCTTTCCCACCATGTTCTTCTCATAGCTCATTGAAGGACTCTGTTGCTTCCTATGGTGCTGGTGAAATGCTGAACCATTTATCTCCTTCTTCCAGCCCATACAGAATGAGGTGTCTTCCCCTTCTCTGGGTGGGAGGTTCAGTGAAACAGCTTTGGATGGTATGTTCAGATGGTATGCATGCTGCTGCCAGAGTGTGGAATGGGTTTGGGGGGATGATTATAATGGGCTAAAGAGACCATTGGCCAGCTTCTGGGCCCTTGCTTTTTTGACCCAATCTTTTTCCTCATCTAGAGTTGAGGGTTTGGGTAGGGTTTGTATGACATACATACTCTAGCTGCTTGATATTGACTGCACTGCGTTCTGAAGACCACTGAGAAAAGTTCAATTTAAAACACAATGGTGATGTTTGGCTCCAAGTAAGAGCCTGCCCATTCTGATCTGAGGATTAGTCCGTTGGTATTTTGCTCTAGCAGGGGAGGTTTCCATAATGCTATCCAGCTGAGCCTGCTCATACCGAGATATTGGCACGTTGCTCTTTCGGCTATGAACTTCCAGGAATTTGTAGGTGGAAATCTGACTCGCTTGCATTATCAGAGCCTGGTGATGGTGGTGGTGAATACAGAGTATGCTGCTCAAGCTGTGCTCTGCTAGCACGGGAACCTCAAGTTTAATAACAGCTTTGGAGTCAACTGGAGAGCAGCTATTGTTCTCGGGGCTTTTTCATGCATATATTACTTCAAGGTTTTTCCCTCCTTTCAGCTTAAGTACTTGGGGATAGAGGAATGAGGGAAGTAAGTTGCCAGTGCCTAATGCATATTTCTTGGAGCAAACSTATTGGTTTATTTTATTTTAAACAGCTTATTGCAAGTGTGGAGCAGCTGTGGATTTTGTGATGAATTTTTTTTATTTTTTTTGGAAACATGGGGTCATCTTCCTATTATTTCATAGCGTGCTTGCTATAGAAAAAATTCTAATACTGAAGAATTTCAAAGTAGTTAGACTCAACCATATTTTTCACTCCTTGATCTATTAAAGTCTATTCAGTAAGCAGGCTGATGAGAAGGAATCTGGGGTTTCCTCAGGGCTCCCTCTTGCCCTTCCCTTCCGAGACTGAAATTAAGGCAGCCCACAGTTCCACACATCAGATCCATAAAGGGATTTAGGTATCCGAGCCCCAGCTCTAAATATAGTCTCCCAGCCTRTCTCCGGAGACATTCAATTTTCCCAGTGTCTTGTGCACTGTACAACAAGGCCTTTAGTTACACTTGAGTGCCCCCAGGATGTCTGATCTGGGCATCCCTACGCATCTTCTCTGAGGAACCTGGCCAGAGAGGATTTGAGGAGTTATGTAGTAGTGCTCTGATGCAGGTTTATGCACTCTTTCCSTAAGAGAAGATGGCAGGACTGTTCCTCTTTGGACCATAACACCCTAAGTGAGTGTGCTGTACAGCTTTGATACAAGGTCAAGGAGAGAGCAGAATTCAAGGGGTAACATGAAGTAGGTAGGGCTCCAGCTTTTTGGAAGGTGGCTGGCAAGGAGGTTTTTCACTTGGTTTTACTGGAGGCATCTGTCAAGTAGGAGGTATTATTGCTGCTTGGGATGGATGGCAGTGAATATTAATTTTATAGTACATAGTTTGCAAAGTGGTTGCTAGTGCCCTGTGAGGCTGAAGATGGCCTGGCAATTCATTTATGAGAGTTATCTCAATTAGTCCTGCAAAAAGTGGAGTACTGATTGCTTACCGATGCTGGGCAAACACTGTGATGGCCTATGGTAACTCCTGGGGGTGGGTGACATGCTCTCCRCCTAGTTGTGTATTCTCAGCTGTTGTCCCTTGTTGAGAGCTGAAACCCTCCAGCGGGGCTCTATTGCTGGGAGAGTGGCAGAGTTCCCTGTGTCTCTGTGCTGGTCTCCTCAAGGAGATCTGGTTTTTAGCACAGCTCCATTGCACGGTGGATGCAGACACCCTCTAACAAAGGAGCAGACCCTGAGTATTTTGAGGGAGGATGATAATAAGCCAATCTGGCACAGCGCTTTCCTAAGCCTGGCAAGTCAACCCTGACAACGTAAACACCTCTTCGGGGTGAAATGTTGCTTTTCAGTTTCAGAAATCTGCTGGCCAAGCTCTCTGCCAAAGYGTGGCATGAATGAGGTGCCCTATATTTTTCTCGATCTCCTGTTCCGCCCCTCTTCTGCAAAAGGGAGATAACTGTTAGCTTTGCAGGGCCGGCCCATGGTCTGTGGACCTGGGAGCTTTGGTGGTTGGTATGCTCTGCAGGCAGAGCTGCCCTGAGCACAGGAGATGTGGGAGCCCTCTCTCAGCCACACAGAACTTCTCAAAGCTGTTTCCCTAAAGGAAGTTGAATGGGAGTTGGAGCCACGGCTGCCGCAATAGCAGCGAAGCCCCGACAGATCCCCGGACTCATCTCCAAATGCCTCCTGCAAGGATCCTCCGGGGACTTGCGCAAGATCTGCTGGGGAGGAGGGGGAAGGGGGCAGTTCGCTTCCCGGGGTTAATGTCAGCCTTTACAAATCCTCTGCCACCCCCAGCTCTGCTGTGCGCACCCAGGCTCTTGGCTCTGAAGTTTGGGAATGCTGGCCTCTAACTTTTGACCTCCCACACAACTCTAATTCCAAGAAACAATGCCCTAAATCTGCTTGCAATGACAGCTCGCTGATTCCTACGGCATGGCTTGTTAAAAGATCTGAATCTACTAATAGGAATTGGCCTGATAAAAGTGACTTTTTTTACCTCCCCACTTAGCAGCTATATGCAGCCCGGGGAATCTAGAAATTAAATTGGCTTTTTTTCAAGCCTCTTCTTTGCAACAGAAATGGGACCCCTGCAGTGCAGTGCAGTGTTTCCAATTATATTTTGGGGCATGTTGCTAATTTTTGGCAGACAGAGAGAAACAGGCCAGGCAAATGGCAGGTGGCAGGCTGTTTTCATATTTTACCAGGAGCGTGGGGGAAGGGAGAGGGGAGAAGGAGCTGAGCTCTCTGCCAAGAAATGTGACCTCGTGCTAGTGTGAGCAGAACAGTTTTGGCACATGCCCGAGGATGGAGGGCTGGGCAGGGATGGCTGGGCCCGTTTACATCCCCTCCTGCTGGGAACACACATGCATGTGAGCAGGAGTAAAATAAACATGCTCGGGCAACGGAAGCCTCCAGGTCTGGACTTGGGCACCTCTTGGTCGTGTGTAGCTCCACCAAGACTAATCATTGTCACAGGGCACACTTGGGACGCCGGTGTCATCTGTGGAGTCGTGCTCCATCTCTCTGCTGTTCCGTGTCTCTCTCCTCTGCCTTCGCCACATAGTCAGAAAAAAAAATTGGCTTTTGTTCATTCATTTATTCGTAACACAGCTAATGGATTCAAGATGGCACTGTCTCCGGAGGGCCTGGATGATTTTTCAAAGCTATTACACAATCTGCATCTATGTGCATGCATATGTGGCGTGAGGGTATTAGTAACCAGAAGCTAGTACCCAGGATCTGCATATATTTCAACGTGTCTTCCCCACTTAGGACAGTGGCGTGGTGATATGAATTTTAGGAGTCAGAAATGTTGCTGTGTTTGAAAAAAGCAGTCAGAGCTGGTCTGTGTTCACATGGACCAGGAGCAGAGTGCCTGCCTCGCCCCAGTGATATGCCAGCCCAAGAGGACTCTGGGGGGAAAAGCACCAAGACTCAGCATGGAGGTTTCAGGATGCTTAATTTAGAAAATAAATCCAAAAAAACAAATTGTGAAAGCCATGAAAGAAGGTTCTGAGATATCTTATTCCAGGTCAATCCAAAGCTTTTCTTGGGCTGGGTTTACACTGAAGCTTGCGGGTATGAATTTTGTTATAATTCCTGGATTTCGTTATACAGCAGTTAATTCACTGGAGAAAAACAGAAGTCTCTCCTTCTGAAAGGACTGAAACGAGAGACTAGAGATGCGAAAAGATTTTCCTGTGGAGGAAAAACATTGGTGAAGTGGACGTGATGTTGCCAAGCATTTTGTTTTGGTGGAATTGCATCTTTTGTAGGGGAGTGGACATACTGGAGATTTATTTCAAGCCATCTTTGCTGCTGTGTGCTTAGACCTATTGTCAGAGGTCTTCAGCTCATGGAGTGTCGTGGTGACAAAGAGTATGGGCTCTGGCCCTCCATAGAGTGGTATGGGGTGAGTATGACTAGCCTTGTTTTCCCGTCTCAGCAGGAAAACCACTTTGCAACTCTTTTGTTGGACCTTTTTGAACTGTTCTTGGAGATCTACAGGGACTTGCAAAGCACCCAAGGGTGCATTCACCCATGCTCTGCTGTTGAGGCAGATCCCCTTCTAGCTGGTGCTGTTTTACTCTTCCTGGTAGTGGAGGTACCCCAATAAGCAAGATCTCAACAGCTCAGCTCCACCCATCACTCTGCCTATTCAGACACTGACATTTTATCCTCAGCCTCCTTCTTCTGCTGCTGTTTTGCCGCAGGGACAAGCCCAGATATTTTTGGCACCAATGCTAATGTTCTTGAAATGTCTTTCAGCTGGTAGCAAGCCAGCTAGTTAGGGACTTACAAGATCCTCAGTGACCTTATTTCAGAAGCAAATTGGATTACAGGGTTTCAACCTGTTAATTTGCTTTCTTGTAACCTGCCTGAAGGGCCTGGAAATTGGGGCCCTGGTCATCTTAAATCTTGGCGGTGTGCTTTCAGGAGGAGGTGCTGCCTGAGGATGGAGGGATATTAGTAATGGATTGTTCCACTGCTAATGGGCGTGTGGTTAATATATTGCAACCCTTATGTTAAACATTTTCTGATCACATGTCTGAAATTAGATGACAAGCAATTTGCCATTAGACCTTCTGTACAGTGATGGGCTAAATCTAGCTCTTGGTTTCACTGCTATAAGTTCAGAAATGCTCTATTGACTCCACCTGAGGGATGCTGGAGGAGAAGGTTGGTTCGATGCTTTTTTTATCTGTCCCCTGTAATCCATTTGCTGTCAGTGCTGAGAAGCAGTGTTGTGTTATATGGCCCATGCATGGTCCTCTGAAGGGAAGTCAATCCCTTTTCATGCTACCATCTGCCYTTAAAGAGCTGAAAACCTTGTGAAAATCCATGGCCCATCTGCTCTGGCTTTGATCAGGCAGATCTGGCATTTTATATCCACTCCATACTGTGGCAAATCATGCCTGTGACAGTGGCAAATCTTACTTTTCATGAGACTTCTCACCTGCGGTTGCAGCACTGAATGAGAGGTGAATGCACTGCGCTTAACACCATTGATGCAGTGACTGTCCTGGTGTCCTTGGCAGGCATCTAGTCCCTCCTTTTGCCCCTGGGCAGGACCAATTTTACATAAGTAATTCCTGACAAGTCTTTGTGGAGACTCCATGCTCTTGCAAGGCATCATCTCCCAGTGCGTTGTTGCCCTTCCCACTGAAGATTTTTCCTGAATGTTTAGCCTGGATTTTCCTTGCTGTCATTGTGCAAAGACACAGAATGCTTAATGGTTACATCTGAATTAACCCTACAGTGTTTACATCTGAATTAGCCCCAAGACAAGGTGCCTTTCACCTGGAAACAGCAGTGCATGATGGAAGGGGGAAAATGCCAAACGGTCTAGAAAAGGACTTCCAGACCTGTTGAGCCTGGTATATGGAGCCAAGTGGTTCCTTAGGGATGGGGTAATCTAACACCCCTCCCACAAACACACCCACCCCTTGAGGTGTTATATTGGAGTCTGGGGCAATTGTTGCTTGATGTCTTCAACCTGCCGGTGTCAGAATGGTTCTGGTGGCCTTCAGAGCTGTTCTTCTCTCTACACTCCCCTCTGCAGTAATGGAGGGTTTAATGTTATCAATCTTTATTAGCATACACGGAGCGCTGACGAGCCTGATCCATCGCCTGCAGTACTTACCAACTTACGAGATCCGTTTGTGTTCAAGTCTTATCGCTAACCACATATTTACTTTGCTCTGATTCCAGAAATGGTAACCACTTATTTATAAAGTCTGTTTGATCCTGAGGCAAGGCTCACTGCCACATGCCACTGAAAGTTTTGCCTTATTTTACTTATCTGCACTGCTGTTGTTGGGAGGGCAGTTCTGTCCCAGCATGAGGCCTGTTGCACATCTGGACAGCATGGAGATTGCTGGAAAGGATCAGGCTGCCGGTCTGTCCAGTCCCATGTCCTGTCTCTGACAGTGACCAGGACTAGACTCTTTAAGACTATCCACCCCAAGAAAGCCAGATCCTTATTCCTAATGAAAGTTATTCTAAATCCTGAAGCAAAGATGAAAAAGAGAAGTGCAGTGAACACTTAATTAAATGTGAAGAGTGTTGTTAGCCCCATGAATGGCCAACACAACTTCAAATGTGCCTTGGACTGAGACACATCCTTTGTTTTCCTTGTTCACTTTGACTTGCAAAGATATAGACCTAACACCTTGTTGTCTTTTACAAGCTGTCCCAGTATGGTCTTTGCTCTTGAGGCCATTGGAATTCACTCGGGACCCTCAGGTGCACTTGGATCTCCAAAAATGTCTGAATTCATTAGCTTGGCTGCCAAAATCCATGATGCTGCATACAGTCTCTTCTTCCCGGCATCTTAATCCCCCTCTTGCTTATTTCTGGAGTGAACATACCCAAATGGCAACACACTTGCCCCAGTGCCTGTGACATGACCTGAAGCCTTGTGGCACACTGGAGATTGTGATACATTTTCCTCAGGGAGCTGCTTGTAATGTCCGTATAATATAAAGGCAAGGTGCTTTGAAATTATTTTGAGAGAAGCACTCCCAATTCCTCCATCTAATGAAGATCTTCATAGACCTGCTGGGGTAGGATGTATAGTGTCTCTTCCCCTGTCCCCATGGCTTGCAAATCTTTAACAATTTCACAAAATAAAATGGAAATTGGGTAACTCCCTACACACAGCCTCTTTTTGTTGTTGTTTTGTTTTTTTGTTTTTCAAACTGTGATTAAAAATACGAAAGCTTCAGATCTGCTGTCTGTAAATTGTGTGCCTATGTTTACGTTGGCATTTGAACTAGAATCAAGTTGTCTTCATTATGAACCAAAATGAGGTGGGGGGTAAGGAGGGGAATATACCCCTGGAATGATAATAGCTAAGCACTTGCAGACTAATAAATTTAGGTGTTAATGTCTTGTTTTTGTGCTGTTTGGTTGCCATAGAGATGGGCCGCCTGAACTCATGGCTTTGTTGTGAGAAGTTCAATACACATTTGCCAAATGTTCTGTTTCTCTAGTTACCTCTCTGCTTTTTCCCATGCCATGGAGCAAATGGGTTTGGAACCAAAGCCCTTCCGCCTTCCGTGAGCTGAGAGCAAGGGGTCGCTGGGAAAGAGGATCCCAGAAAACGGTGCTTGCTGCAGGTTCTGCGGAGCTACTAAAATAGATGCAGGAAACATCAGSGAGCAGCACTGTTTACAGTGTAACCCTGCGAGGCTATTTTGGAAACCGGCGTATGTATTTATGGTGTATATTCCACGAAAGGCTGCAAATCAGTGTCAGTATGAACAGAACAAGCAAGGGGGGGTGCTTAACCTCGCGAAGCGGCGCAGGTAGAGACTGAGATTTCCCCTCCCGCTCCGTAAGGACCTGCAGCATAGATCCACCAGGAAGAAAGCAGCCGGGGGAGATCTGCCTCACTTGCTGCATGAACTTGGTACACCTCTGATTTGCACTGCTTGCTTGTTCCTCCTGCCTGGGGCTTATCCGGGGCTAAAAACAGACCTCCGTGACTTGGGTCCTGTCCTGCTGGGATGCTTGTGGTGAGCTGATGCTTCTGAGTTGGATGTTTCCATGTGATGACATCTGAGGTTTAGCAGCAGGCCATTTGGAAAGCCCTTCTCGATTCTGGGAGTAAATTTATCTAATACTCAGGACAGATCATAGCTTTTTGGATTTGCTTTTAAAGGCCCAAAGAGATTGTTATCCTGTTCTATATATTGCAGGCCCAAGAATACCAGGAGGATTGACTCCAAGATGTGTGCAAGGGGCATCTGGTTTCCCAGACCTTTACTTCTGCTGGAGGAGGCATATGCACCCATTTCATTCCTGCACAGAGTTTCCATTGCTTGGCTTAGCTGACGTACAGAATGTCTCATTAGAAAATCATGTTTGTGCACAGAACATTCACCATGAGCATTTTTCTTTCGATAGTCTAAAAAAGAAAATAAATATGTGATTATTGTTTGGAACAATGACTTCCCTGTTCCTGTTTTGTGATAAATCTCATCTCAGCTTTGTTTACAAARTAGTATTTTTACTTTAAGGTTGGAGTCTCTCTCTGTCAAATCATCCAGCTGCCAAGCAGCCAAAAGAGGCCCTGACTCATTCATCTCTGCTGCAAAGGCAACGGCGTTCCAGGGAGTTGTGGAGTGTTTCAGGAGAAGCGTGCACTGGGACTGGCACTGTGGCATGGGGAAGGTGATGGAGGAGGCGAAGGAACTGCTGCTGGGCAAGTGACCTTTCAGGGAAGAGGAAACCAATGAGATGTTGCTTTTGTGGGTCTCTAACACCCATTTAAATGTCTTCTGATGCTAGCTGGGAGGTAGCTGTCATTAAGGGAGAAATAAGCCCATGCAGCTATGTGTGGTCCTCCTGGGAATTTGGATTTAGTCTCAGATTTATGTATCTTTTTACCTAGAAGTCACTGAAAATTCACCGGTGGTGAGGTGCTTTTTTTGTCAGAACCTCCTCACTCACAGTGCCAATGCGCACTTTCTCTCATTTAAAAAGGAAAAAAAAGCAAAATCCAAAGCTCTGAACAAATTTTTATTTTTCAAAGCTAAATATTTGGTGGCTGCTAAGCACTAAGCTGAAAGGTTTGTTGCCAAAATATTCTTTTCCAAAACCTCCTTTTTTAAGTTGGTGCTTGCTTAAAAAAAAAAAAGGGGGGGGGCATTTTTTCCCCCTGCATTTTTATGCAGAAAATTATCTGCGTAATTTCTTATGCTATGCTTATCACAGCATGTCTGGAAAGCTTTATCCAAAATGAAAATGTGTCTTGTTTTGAAAGCTATTTCCTTCTACTTGAAAATGTTGATGACTTTTGTCCGTATTCGAGGTGTGTTTTTTGTGGTGGGGAAGTTTTTCCATATCTCCTGGCTAAGATCAGTGCACTTTGATAATAGGACAAGTGATTCACTAATTGATGGCAGGGTGATGGGACAGAGTTTTGTCTGATCCTGCCCTTTGTCTACTTTTGCAGCATTTTGGTTTGTTATTCAGCTCTGTGGCTGCCTGGGAGCCCCGTCTACAGTCTCATGGAGAAAGACACACCACCCAAAGCATGCCTGAGCCAGCAGCTGCTGCCGGTGTCCCTTGTAGGATGCCCACGCTGGCCACGACACTTCTCTGTGCCGCACCATGCCGGAGCAGGGAGTCACCAACCTGAACAGCCCCATCGAATAATCAGTTCAGCATTACAATGAACAGTCAACCAGGGAGCGGGCACAATATTTAAAGAACAAAGAGCAGGTGCGGCTATGGCTGATAGCAAAATAAACTGTGGGTTGTGTTAACTGCCGCTGGGTGATCTCACGGGCTGTGCAGTTATTCTGGCTGTGTCTGCGGGTAAAGGTTTTGGATAGAGGTGGGGAGTCTAATGATGGGGGTCTTTCAAGACAACTGGGGACGATGCCAGCCCCAGGAGGACTGGCTGCCTGGTGGCATGCCCCTAACCTGGAGGAGCGAGTAGACCGAAGGCCAGCACAAACTGAACTGCACTCTCAGTTTGTGAGGGTGCACATACAGCACCGGTGCCATTGAGTGACTCAGCTGGCAAGACTTGCAAGGCAGAGGACTTACAAAAGGGCCTTGGGCTGAAAACCTTCTGGGGGCAAATGCTGAGCCAGTGCCCTGTGCCCTGCTCTGAGGATGCTGTGGCAAATTGGGACTTGAAGATGGGTTGTGCTGGGTTCAGTCTGTGTTCCCTCCATGTGCTGGGCTGCCGGGCCAGCTCCCATGGGAGTTTTGCCCAAGCAGTTTTAGAGCAATAGCTCTAAAATCAGCAGCTTTCCCAGGATAAAAGGCTGACCAATTTTGTTGAAGGTGAGAATGGAGTGAACCATATAAGAGGACAATTATGGATGCCAACCAACAGACTGCTCATCCTTGAGGTATGTACACGCAGCTTGCTTTCCCTTTCCCAGCTAATCTTACAGAAATTAAAGAAAAGCAATGCTACTGACTGAGGATAGTACCAGGATCTTTTCTAATGGGATCTTTCAGACCACTGGTTAATTCATCAGTGGCTTGTGAGGGATGAACGTGATACACTTGTTCAAGCTGTCACGTGAAACTTCTGATACTGCCTCCTTCAGGTCAGAAACTTGTCATGGCAGCACGTTTCCTGGGACATGAGGGAATTTATTTTGGAGGCAGAGAGGAGAGGAAATGGGGAAACGCCTGACTTGTCAGGAAACTTGGCTTGAGTTATTTGAGCAAAGTGTAAGGCTGACTGGAAAACAACTGTCCAGGCACGAAGCAGAGACTTCACTCTGCACTGGCAGGGTGGAATTGAAGAAGAGTCCTTTCCCTAATTTTTTAAAGCAGTAGAAATGCAACAAGACATGATGGGTAGCCTAGGAGGCGAGACCTGAGGTACCTGATGGGCCTGGACTCATGGGAGCATCCTAAAACACAAGTCAGTCTCTTGAGGTCTCTGTTACACCAAGAGTAACAGCAAACCAAGAAGTGCCGCTCCTTGTAACACCAGTCCTGAGTGAAACTGTAGACCAAGTGCTTGTTGTAGCTTTAGGAAAGGTTACGATGAGTAGGTTAGAAGTGACCTACACTTTTAAAATACCTTTTATATAAATATATAAATAAAATTATGTAAACCAAAACTGCCCAGTCATGCTAAGACCTTAGCCAACACTTTGCAAAGCCTTTGACTTACTTTTGATGTTAGATGAACACCTAATAAACTTAATTAAAGTTTAATTAGTGTAAGTAGGCTAAATGTGGTAGGTCAGCAGGCACAGCATAAGCTAAAATACTGTTGGCAATAGTCAACCTGAAAAAAGGGAAAAATCCCTTCTTAAAATAAATACCTTTAAGAGACTAGTTTAGACTAGCTGTTTCGTCCCTCAATGGTGGGTGGTTTTTTTTTTTTCTTTTCTTTCCCCAGGCAATACTGACCAGTGAAGACCAAAGCCTGTTTCCTCAMATCAGTGAAAAAAATCAGATTTCGTCCTTCACATTTCTACTGCACTGTGCTCTGGAATTTCCCCCAAAACAGTTTTCTTAAGTCTTGGCATATGACACAGAGAGGTATGTCTCACTGTTTTCTGCTATTCTTTTCTTTCCAATAAAGTGCTAGATGATGAGTGCTGTGGTTAGACAGCCCAGCTGAGTTTATTAAAGATCTGATAATCATTTATTAAAGGGCTTAAGTGAAATTCGGCAGCACATAACCAGTCTTGCTGGCCATCATTGTTTAGGATGTCCTTCACAGCTAAGGATGATGTTTCCTTGACTTTGAAATGAAATTTGAATTTAATTTGGGTATTTCAGCATGCAAATGACTGTGTTGACCTATGGTGATCTCTCCTTTTTGTCCKAAAACTGTGCTGCTCACTGGGTGAGGGTAGGCAGCACAACTGAGCCATCAAGGTCTGTTGATGCATCCTTGGCCTGTTCAGCTGCTTCTACATGAAGGTGTGCTCTTGCTGTCCAGGAAAGCTTATGGACAGCAAGATAATGAAAGGAAGCTTGCCCATGTGAAAGTTTGTTGGTCCAATAGGTAGTATTGTCTCTCACAATGGGAAAGGAGTGCATCAGTGAGTAACTGTGGCTCAACCCAACAACACCAACCAAGAATATGATCCCAATTAAGCATGCTTTCCTTCAAGTGCTTTTTGGACTGCAGTGTGGGGCTGCCTATTGTACCATACTAACTCAGGCCTTTGTGCATCAGCATGCACATCACCTGGCTGCTGCTCTTCAGTTCAGCTGGTGTGCTGCAGGGCACCACTGCTTGCTGTTGCGCCTCCCCTTGAGAGGCCACAGGCTGCCTCCACCTGGGACTTCTGTAGCTCATAAGCAGGAGGCAGCTGATACCCAGGAAGCAAGATACCAGGGAGAAAGAGACTAATTTGATAGCATGGCCTGCAGGCTGCYGAGTTCAAGGCCCCACTCTGAATCAGGTCCATCAGGAATGCGTTTTCCTCTTTCTTGGGTCAGGAATTCCRCTCCGGCCATGAGACCAAGTGCTGGTAAGTCACAGCATTTTGCAGTCAGCTCTAGCAAAGATTCAGCTTGTTTCTTATTTTATCTGTCTTGATTTGATCATCCCTAAAAATAATCTGCAATGCAAGATACCGCAGTGCTGAATTCCCCAGCTGAGCAAGTGGAACATGTTGAGAGGGTTTCTTGGATCAAAGTCCTAGGAGAGGAGCCAAAAGAAAAAGTCAGGCTAAAGTTCAGGAGTATCCTTCAGATATAGAAAGTAACTGCACACAAAAAGCTGTTGTTCTCATGAGACTTTATTAAGCGCTGGAAGAGGCAATGCAAGTTTGGGACTCTACTGCAGTTAAGTTGGAGGGAATGTGAAATGCCCTCTGGAATCATATAATGTCTGGGAAAATCGAGAGGAGTAGGAAGTATTTAGGGCAATGGTCTCAGACACAACAAATTAAATCCTCTGCCCCCAAAAGCCATGTGTCAGACACAGGCTAAAAATTCCAGTGACCAAAGTCTGCTCTTGTAACATGCTAAAGCTTTCTTGTTAAGTCATTATCAGTAAGCATAGACAACAACCAGGAGGCCTGCAAAATACATAAGCAAGCTACTAAAGGGGAGAAATATGTATTTTTTGTTTTATTAAGGATAACTAGAGAAGTCTCAAATGAAGGGAAATTTCAGTCTTCAGAARTATACAAAAAAGTGGATGGATGGTGGGCTATAAGCGCTTTTAAAGTGTTCTCAAACCCAAGCACAATAAACTCCTCGTGTCAGCTGGAGCAACAGACAGATGTATACAGTCATACAGCTATTTCTTAGTAATAATGATGGACAAGTAATGGTGGGAAAGTGATGAGATGATGTCTGGGATGCTGGAAGGGGCTGAGAGGAAAATGTAGCATGGGAGAYGAAGCAGAGGCACTAACGCACAGGCTTCTCCAGGAAGCCTCCTCTAGCAAGTGAAAACATAAGCCCTGGTGGACGCCAGGCTGTTCCAGATCAAGGAGCAACTGCTGAAGTCAAGCCCTTGTCCTGTAGGATATTGTGGGAGACTTTCCTTATTTACACCTGTGTCTCGTTGAATCTTACCATCAGGTCTCATTTGATTTTACTTCTGCAAACATCAGCTGAAGAGAGCATTTATGCTTATGTCTCCAAGTATCTGATGACTGCACTCATATCAGTAATGTCCCACATGCCTACCACCAGCCTTGTCCCTTAAGAAATGCCGTTACTGCCCAGCTGTTTTATCAGAGGGGGACTCTGCTTTGCTATCCTAATTTTGCTGTGCATGACCATGGATCTGCCACCCCCTGCTCTGTGGGTAAGGCTGGTGATGCCAGCAAGATCACTGTGAGTTAGGTGCCATTTGCTGTGAATCAAGCCTGAAAAAATAGGCTTGCCTCTATCCTCTGGGTCAGGACTGTTGTGACTGCACAGTTCAGGTCTCCTAGAGAGTACTGCTGTATTATAATTGCTTTTGCTGTTAAATGTTAGGTCTCTGAGTGCCTGGTAGGAATCACAGCCCAGCTGAGCACAGGCAATCACTTAATGGTGTAGGGGAATAGCAAGTGATGGAAAATGACCTTCTTACATCTAGAAAGCTGGAGGCACTTTCAGTGGTCCAGGCTGGGACACTTGCCTCCATTTCCTACCCAGGCATCACCCACTCTTTCCATTTGGCCAAGGGAATATTTAAAATTTTTGAGTGAAATATAGAGCAGTTTTGACAACAGGGACTAATGCATCCCTGTTGGCAGTGTGCTTGGAACATGGCCAAGATGAGACATTTTCTGTGTACACAGGCTGATGTTCATTTATCACTGCTTATTATTGTCACCTGCCTCAAACCCAGACACGTGAGTGCTTTTTTAAATGAGCTGTGCAGTCCCCTGATTTCTATGTGGCTTCTGCCAACCCTTCTTCCGCCCATCATGAAATGTGGTTTCCTAACAGGGCTATCATCTGAAAATGGCCTCCCCAGCAGCACAGCAGGACACAAGGTCACTCGCTTCTTAATGATGTGCTCAAAGGAGAAAGCAAGCCTGGTGCCAGCCTTGCAAATCCATCTGAGCCCCGGGTTGCCTTTGAAACTGGTTGAAAATTCAAAGTGGGCAGCTAAATGCAATGGTACGGAAACTGCTGGAAGAACAGGGTGAAATAACCAAAGACTTTTTATCTAGAAAACAGCACAATGTTGTGACTCTCTTAATTTGTCCTAAGTGCTTTTCTTTCAAGTGAAATCAATTTGGTATATATCTGCAAAGGACTTCATTCAGTCCAAACCCTTACAAACAACGCTTGTGTTTCACATCAGTTTACTCCCTCCCAAAACATGTGGAAAAAGTAGCCTGCTCTCTTCTTGTCCTTTGCATCCTGCTGCTCACCAATGTCATTAATGTCTTGATGAAAATCAAAAAGCAGTTTCTCCTTGGAGAGAAGTCCCTGGAGTTCAGAGGAACTGGTCTGAGGACAACCTAATTGAAGAAGGTAAAGAAAATCAGCAATTTTTATTTCTGTGCACCATCACGGACAAGGGCACAGTTAGTGCTGGTGATGGCAGGGTAAGGCCAGTGCTTTCTTGGAGCTTCGGAGCAGTTAGCAAGAGAAAATCCTATCACATGTCAATTGAAATTTCCACTGCCAGCCCTGGGGAGCCCGCAGAGAGGTGTGAAATGATGCATTCTACTTGTTCTCCTAGCTGGGCTGAACCTCTAGCTAGAAGCATGTTTTTGGTCAGGCTAAGCAGATGCGAGTGAGGTTTTATAAGGTACCAGATACCCTGAGTGAAAAGCTTMTTTTTTAAGATGCTCGTCTGGAACCGGTATGTTGCTCTAAAGAGCCTGCAGGGGATGCACAGCCTCCGCTTGCAGATGGCTAGGTGGTACCCAGGGGCCTTTTGAATGTCCCGCATGCAAGTGAAGCGTGAGTATAAGTGTAGCCTGCACTTGTGCTTCACATTTTGAGCTGCTATATGTTCCGAACCTCTTCTTTACATCTTTAACTCAGCTGTTTTCGGTCATGGTGGCTGGGATGCCATGTGGCGGAGGACAAAGCACCTCAGGGGGCAGTGAYGTGGCTTAGTTGAAAGGAGAAATAACAGGTTGGGTTGTTTTTCTTTTCTGGATGGCAGTGTGAAGCATCTCTGGTTTGAATGCATCTCCTTGTATGTCCTGCTTTCCGCTGATTTGATCCTGGCTTTGTGTAGTGCCAAAAGCAAAGGCACTTGCATGGTATAGCAGAGTTATTCAGGTTTATAAAGTACTTGGTGCCCTATGCATAGTATCATACGTACCCCATACCTATTTTTTACTGTATCAATTAAAGGTTAGTAGTAGCCTTATACTCTTTTATGAGTCCATAATCTGATTCCCAAGTGGATAAACTAGGAAAGCAAAGGAAAACACAGTGCAACTGGTATTATTGTTCTTAAATGAGGTTAAAAGGAGTTGTTTTACAACTGAAGGGCACTTGGTATGAAGGGAAATGGTTGTTTCTACCCTGGCCCTGGCAGATTTTAAAACTAAGAAACCTGCTCTGTTGTTAAAAACAGCCATCTGACTGAGTAAACACTGCACTTGCTGAAATGGCTTAATTGGAAAGTGGGGCTTTTTCCMCGATAAACATTTTCCAACTAAAAAAATGAAACTCCGAAGTGCAGCAGACTGTTATTTTGTTCTGCAGGTCATCCCAGAATGTGCCATTTTGGGACATCTTGAACTTCTTCAGGGGTTCTTCTTCAATTCTTCTTGAACCCCTGTTCAAGCCAGGGGTTCAATGGGATTTGTCTTAGTGCCACGTTGCTGCTGCAGGGCTTTGATCCTCTTCTTCACAGTCAGCCAATGCTCCTGGGTTGTCACTGGGGCAATACCAGATCCTAAACCTAGGGAATCATTTAAACCCTCTTGATGTGGGACAGCTGCTGAAGACTAAGTCCAGAGCTGGTTTCAGCCAACTATTAAATCCAATAGCAAGCTGGTTCCTTGGAGGACTGGGGCATCTGAAAACATCTTATGAACCAAATGGAGTAGATGGGCCACATGGGCATGGCCAAAGGAGACAAGATCCTGCCACAGGATGAAACACTCAGGCTCTTCTCAGTGAGTGAGGACATTTGGAAGGGATGATTTTTGCCTCAGCATCCCCGAGTGATGCCCCACAGGGAGGGTAGCTGTTGGGCTATGGATGGAGCRGCTCCAGCCTGATCTGTGGTTTTAGCTGGAGGAGGCACCCAAAGGCAGACCCTCCACCTTGCACTATGGCATGGCCCTTCATCTCCCAGGTCTGGTCCTCTCACTACACAAAGTGACACGTACATGCCCTGGACAATGTCCTATGGCTTTTGTTAGCTAGACTCACTGTGCCAGGGTGTTCATGATCTGCCTGCTTACACAGTTAATTTAAAAAAAAAAAAAAAAGAAAACAAATTACAGGAGGTTGTAAAAAAAAAAGTTAAACTATTGTTTGATTTTAAAATTGGCACATTTCCTTAAAGTATCCAAGAAACTAAAAGCAAAGCAAAAGATTTTAGGTCAAATTAAACATTTCAGGTCAAACAGAGACTTTGTTTTTGAAATCTAGCTAAAGAATATGAACTTTCATTTTAGGATTAGCCTAAACCAATTTTTTGTAGTTTTTTTTTTCTTCCTGTTTATAGAAGTGAAGGGGAAAAGACGCTCTTTTTTGTTTGACTCTGTAGGTGTGCATGCCAGGCTGCAGATCTCCAAGCTGCAGCTCAGCACTGCTCTGAACTTGGCAGGCTCAACCTGGGGTGGAGGGATGAAATCCTCGCAGATGTTTGAACATCCCAGACCACCCTGTTCCTGGGGTAGTGCAGCTCCCTCAGCCGTGTTCAACCTGGGACATGTGTGGGGTGTTGGGGATCTACAACTAGGTGTGGGGAGATTCGTGGGGAGAAAGGAGGCTCTGGGTGCCTTTGCTGGTCTCCTCATTGCAGGCTCCACCCCAGACCTAGTGTAACTTATCCTTGTGTCCRGGTTTCACACTTGCATTTTATTAAGTTGGTTTATTTATTATTCATTCATGACCCAAACATGCTTCTCAGTCAATCTTTTCATGAAGGAGCACTAGGTCTTGCAGTGGAAATCTGTTAGAGCTCAGCTGACTCTGCCCGCATCCCAGATAGGCTCCCTGCGTCCCTGGGCTCCGCAGTGTTCACTTTCCGCTCCGTGACCCAGCAGCTGGGTGGTTTGATCTGTGCCTAAGCCTCAGGTGGGAGCAGCGTCACACATCCGCTGCCTTGCTGTGCGTGTGCACAAGAGCCTTTGGTAACCATCATGTTTAGGAGCACTACATTTGATGACCAATGCACTAAGCATTGGTTTTTCCAGCTGCATTGGTTATTCTACTGCCCTGCTTTCAGTACCCAATTCTGCTGGGTTCTGCCAACCCTTGGCTTTCACAGACCTCATCCTTCTTTGAAACCCCTTGTTCCACATTCTCTCCAGACAGACTAACCTCGCTTTCTCCTCTGTGCACACCCTCTATTTCTTGCCATCTGGCCAGCTCAGGGCCCACCTACAGTATTATTTTCATTAGTTTCATGCCCTGGATGCCATGTGTACAAGTGCCATCTGCCCTCCTCTAGGACCACATCGCCTTCAGCTAATATGAGGGTGCTGCCTCTTGCTGGAGCTGCACCCTGTTAAAATTCTCCCCTTCAATATATCGACACTAAACAAAGGCACAAGGCTCTGACAACTGTTGCCTGAATTACCAAGCACTTGCTGACTCTGGAACATCCTATTGCTTCTTTAAAGAAAGCCTTTAAATGGAGTCTACATGGTTATGTGAGCTGCAGTATGCTACTTGTCTGGAGACTTATAGACATGGGATGGGGTTTGGTTTGGGGTTTTAGGGTGGGTTTTTTTTTAAATCTCCCTTCTCATGTGGAGGAAGGGTGAATCCACAGGGATTCACAGCTGGAGGAAAGGGTTAATCCACAGGGGTCCCTTGGGTGGGGGAAGGAGGGAGGAAACAAGAGCAGTCCCAGGAACTGCAGGAGAATGAGCTTGGGGCAAAGCATGAAAGAGAATATTCAAGGAGGAGGGAATAAAACCACTCCAGTTGTTGCTCAGGGAGGAGGGAGAGCTGGTGGGGAATGTGTCATCTGGTATGTACCATCATAGCTGCTTGGAGAGCTCCAGTGCTAGCCATCAGCCAGCCCATGCCTGCTGCAGGCAGCTGCCCAGCCTGGTGAGAGATGGGGCCATGGGGCTGGCAGGACCCCTCACCCCCAGGCCAAGACCTCGGCTCCCAACATCTGCACTGGAATGAGCCTGGCTTTCATTTTGGAGAAAGAAGGAGCTCTGACCAAAGGGCGGTCAATGCAAGGTAGCTGTCCCCCACGCCCACGGGGGAAGGTTGCATCCAGGAGGGGTGCAGAGCTGTGGGCTGGGGTCATGCTGGCCCCTTCACCCCCCATCCATCGAGGGTAGATGCCGAGGGCTGCCGGCAGGCAGGAGGGACGGTGCCAGCAGATGGCACTCCAGAATATACAGTGTTGGCTCACCCACCTCCAGCTGTGGTCCAGCACATTTGCTGGATGAGTTGAGTTGGAGAGCAGTCAGGACCTTTTCAGAAAGATAACGTAGGTGGCCCCGAGGGCCGGTGTATCCTGGAGTGAGCTGTGCCCTGCCAAGCCCCTCTGCAACCCACTTGATTGTGGGGCAGAGCCAGGGGGAGAGAGCAAGGCAGGGCTTGGTGCTGTGGAAATCTCAGCACTTTGTTCCAGTTCAGAAATGATGGTTTTCAACAAGCCAAAGCCAGAATAGGAGTAGTATTGGTTAAAAGAAAATGGAAACACAAATAAAAAAAAATTAGTCTGCTGTTTGAAAAAAGTAAAAGCAGCTTTGAGTGCTTTGGTTTGAGGATGGCTTCTCCTCCCCCCGAAATGAAAACTCTAAACTGTGCTTGCCGTATTTTAGTTCTGCTCCATTTTTACCCTAAAAAGTGTGTTAATAAGCATTTCTTTGTAGCTAGCAAGCCGCTTCCAGATGTGTTTATCCTGAATGTGTTTATCGGTTCCTGTGTGCCACTTAGTCATAATGAGCTCAAGAGGGAGCTTGCTATGTACCCAGTTCAGAGGATATTACTGCGGGAGCCACTGCTCTCAGATACTGCTYGCTGCTGCAGGATGGGCTCGAGACAGCTTTTGAGCAAAGTGCTGTACAAACACCCAGGAAACGTCCATTCCTGCCCTAGGCCCTGGCGGTCCTTGAAATATGCACCCCATAAATACAGCCAAATCAATTCGGGTACATCATTTGTGCAGTGCGGAGAGAGCTGCTGTGGGGACCTTGAGAGTTTGAATGTCTTTAGTGTTTTGCATTTAAGTTCTCAGCGTTAAAGTGCATAAATAGAGGGCTTTGCATTTAATAATTTATTATTCAGTCCAAGAAATACACTAATACCTTTATCAGARTTACATATGTTGTTCAAAACACAAAAGCACAAATCACTGAGGAACAGGCAGACATTAATGGCTGCTGTTCTCCCTACCTCCTGAATGGCAGCCAATAATCAGCAAGAGAAACACAATTTTCTCCTAAACAAATGTTTCACTTTTGTGTGTGCGTCAATATATACAATTTCTCTTTTTTTTTTTAGCAGTCCAAGGAAAGAAAGGAAAAGCTTAAGTGCCTGAGGTGTGGTGAAGCGTTTTGCTTGATCCCCTGACATTGCTTAGTGCCAGCTGTGTTTCCCCGCTGCCTCCCAGGAATGGGAGTATAAGAGCAGGAAGCGTGAGGATTTGGAGTCAGCAAGGCTAGACTGGGGGAGGAATTTCATCTTAGCTGTTCCAGGTCATGGGACCTCTGGTCCTGATGGAGGTCTGGTGGCAAGGCAGTGAAATAAGGGTGCTCAGTGAGATAAACCAACCTCAGCCCAAGAGATCACACTTGAATGTTCCTCTAGCATGTAAAAAGGTGGTGGCGAAGCTTCTATGTGAGCAGCAGAGGATGGGTTTGGTGCCACCTAAAGAACTCCAACTTAAAGTTTGCTTCAGTAAAACATTTTGGGGACTCTCTCATGGATCTTGCACAAAAGCAGGTCCAGCTGCTGCAGCTGGGCTCAGAGGAAGCCGGTCAACCCATGACTCACACCATGCTGTGAAGGACCCCTGAGATCAGGTACCAGGGCTAGGCACAGAGACCTGTGTGATGAGACCCCCCTAGCCAGAGCCCCAGGGTGCCCCAGCACAGTTTCCGCCAGGAATCTGACCAGCAGCATTCACCCTACAGCACATGGAGCAGAGGCAGGAAAAAAAAACACTTGGGAGTGCTCATGCATTTGCCAGTGTTGCTGTAGCCAAAATATATTCTGGAAAGTATGGCGCACGCCCGTAATTCATTTAACACAGCCCCGGGCTAAGAAGAAAACAGGAACTGCCCTTTTGAAACCCACTAATGGACCTTCTCCTCCAGTCTCCTGTTGCTGATAAAGCCCAACTTCATAAGCCACAGGGGAAGTCACAAAACTGGTGTCATGATCCCAGTGCTTGAGCCAAAGGCAGTTGAAAGTCAATGGAGAAGCTCTCATTGACTCAAATGTGCTGTGAAGTTGGAGCTTGTGTCATTAAACCTCTATGGGGAAAGATGAGGGGAGGGAAAATGTGTGGGAGTAGGACTTGCAAGTTCTCACTAAAACTGTTCCCTTATTTTTAATCTCCAGCATCACTGGACACGGTCCCTCTGGAGGTGCTGCCAGACCATTGAGTGCCTCCGTCCCTGCGCACCAGGCACCCTCTTCCTGGAGCAAAGTGGGGAACTTTGGTTTTATTCCATTTTTTACCCATGCCAAAGTCTATTTAATATCAGGTTTGCTGTGTTTTTTTTGTTTTGGTCCCACAAATGCTTCTGGGGCAGGTCAGTACATCTCCCAGGCTCCCACTTTGTTGTGCATTTGGAGCTTGCAAAATCCAAGGAGACCTCCATCGTTCAGTTTGAACATCACTTCCCAGTTGAGACTCAAATGGCGGGATTGTTAGAGAATATTATTGATAAACAATAGATGTCTGGTGGAGACACTGATTATTTTCCTGGTACAAAAGGCTGCTGCATCCTATGTGATAATTCCCCTTTCTTTTCCTCCTTGTTGGCTTTGTGTTTTTGTGATTTATTTGCGGGCTGGCGAGCGTCCACAGCCCTGCAGGAAATGGATGTCTGCTATTGTGTTTGGGGGGGCTATATAAACGTGTAATTTTCCCACTACATTAATTATAGACGTTTCTCCCTCACTGGAGTAGCTCCATGTTTTCTCTGCCCTTTTGGTTTGGAGACAGAGCGTTCTCCCCACACCCCCAGCCCAAGCCATGGGTATTTATAGGGAACCCCAACTCTGACATCCTCAGATGAGCTGGGGGRAAGTTAAAGAGTGGGTCATTCCCATTTGCCAGCTTGGCCTGGTCACAAACACTGCAGAGGGGAAACTCACTGGCTTTTTTGCCTGATGATAATAGCTCCAGAATAGCAGCATAGCCAGGTTTTCTCTGGCTCTTCCTCCTGCTGACACTTTCCTCAAGAATAAAAGTGGTTTGCCCTAAGAAAACAACTGTCTTGTTATGGAAAAGCAATTGTAGAGCAATTTACTTTGGAATAGCTATGCTACTTAATTCCTGATTCCTGGAGACAGACCATGCTGAACTTGGAGCAAAGAAATGAAACCCGAGGCAAAATTCAGGGTGGTTATATCAGGTTTTGTTCAAGAGAAGGCTGGAGGGAGAGGTCACACTGAGATACACCCTCCCAGCTCTGTGTTTGTTTGGCTCTACTCTGTTGACCAGGTCTGGTCGTACGGCCTTCAACCTGAATGGGCTGGAAAACTGTCCCTTTTCATTTCTCTCTTATGAAAATGTGACTAAAATGAGGAATTCCTCAGTGGAAAATCAGCACACAAATGCCCTGCTCTGGAGAAGGCATTTTAAAAAGGGATTTTGTCAAAATCCCTGTTTGGCTGAAGCACAGGTTTTGTCCCCTACAAGGCCACCGTGGTGCTTGGTTGGATTTGTAGCTTGTGTTTCCCATCCCACTGGACCCCTCTGGAGGTTCCCATGCAGGATGCTGTCTCCCGCAATGCACCAGGCTTTGCTTTTGGGACAGCAGAGGAGCCACATGGCAGGTGTGTGCCTGCAGATCTATATGGGAAATAGCCTGGCAAGAGAGCCCAGGTGCAGAGGGATATGGGGAAACCATGCTACGGCTTCACAGGCCCTGTCTTGCAGCCTGCCAGACTCCAAAACCTGAATTTTAGGGCTGATGGGGTTTTTTTTGTCCTTGGTGGCTGAAATGGTGCATGGTTGCTGTTCATCTCCTGCGTAACACATGCCCCTTTTATGGGCTGAGCTGTGATCTGTGTTTGCCGGGTGCTCTGGAGAGAATTTGCTGGAGCTGGTCATTGTTTCAAGGGTTTATTGATCTCCCGTGGCGCATGAAATTCTCTCACATTACTTACATGCTGGAGCTGTGCACTGAGATGCTTAGGAAGCCCTCAACATAGTGAGTTTTGGCTCATGGTGTCTCTTGCTTGCTTCTGACCCAGGTAGTGTTAATGATGTCTCCTGAAGAAAAACTATCTTGGAAATACAAAAGCACACAATGCAGATTGGGACAAGGAGAAGCAAATGTCTGTTCTTGTTTTAGAGGGCATGCCTGCCAATGAGAAGGCTTGATAATGAATCATGTTCTTTCTTTYTTGAGCTGTAACTCCTGGAAATAAGAAACCTGGCCATATTTGTACCAGAAGGTGCTGCCTCTGTGAATGGACCCTCCTTTAAGAGAGCAGCTCTGTTGAGCGTCCTGAGGATCTCTGCAGATATGCCTGTCATTGAAGGGGTCAGATCATTTCCAGCGGGATGGATGTACCAGAGCATCCTTTGGTTTGTAACATGGGTTCCCCGTAGACTCCTAATGAAATGCAAGTCCTGCTGTGATTTTTCTCATTTTTTTGCCTGCCAGAGGTGGGCATGTTCATCACACAGGGTATGCTCACAAGTACAGAGCAGGTCAGATTTATTACAAGCACATGGGCTGTGCTGCCTGTGACCATTCCTGGGTCTCCTACAGAGGCTTTGTAGAGCTGATGCGCGTGGGGGATATGGGCACGCTCAGTTTCCACAAGCCAGAGACTAAAAGCCAAAAGGAAGAGAATGGGGGAGGCCAAGGCAATGGGAGATGGCTCTGATTTACAATTGCCCTCCTCCTTCAACACCCACATTGCACAGACCCCCAGGARGGCAGCGAAAATTTGCTTCCTGCCTCTGCTGCTGCTGGCGCACAGAGCCGTGCCGGAGGAGACGCAGCGAGCCACGCTGGAGGGGAAGCCAGGCAGAGCTCAGCTGCTTTCGGGTAGCCAGCAGCAGGACGAGGGAGCCATGGTGTCTCGGGTGATGCTGCACAGGTAAGCTGGTGCTGGTGGGTAGCCACAACTTACTGCTCTGCGAGAAATCCCAGACCTAGGCTGAGGTATCATCTCAGTCCCTCRCCGTGGGAATGAGAAGGGAGAGGGCTGTGCCCACTGCATCCAGCCCATGGGAATGGAGGGACACGTGCCAAAAGATCAGGGAKGTCTGCAAGGACAGGACACAAACCTGAGCCAGCTCAGGGGCATGAAATCAGGAGGAAGTATTTGTATGGGTGGGCTTTCTGGGGTGACCTGTGTCCACCTCCCGGCTGGAGGCATTGGCCAGACATGCTGGTGCCCTGGCCCTGCTGGGATGCGTCCCCTTGGTGTCTTTGGGGCTGGGAGTGTGCTGCCAACAGAGTTTCTTCCAGGGGTCCCAGCTAAGCACATGAGGTAAATCTGGCCAGATCCACATCAAAATTAAGCAGTTTATTGTGTTTATTCTGCCTCATCCCTGCAAATCTTGAGCACTTTTCATGATCTCTCTTGCATTCGACTCTCAGAGCACAACTGCCACACAGTCCACGTGTTGGCCAAATGCTTTATCAGTCTTTGTAGATGAAGCTTTGTGGGCTTGTCCAGGATTGTTATTGCATACCTGTGGTTGATGTCAGCAGGTCGAGGCTGGGACAGTGCCGTCAGAAGCTGTGTTTCCTTGAGAAAGCACCCACCTGACTGTGAGCATTGCTTGGGTGAGTCTGTACATGCAGCATCCAGAAGGTTGCCATTACATATATGTGTGGTCTGGCCTTACTGAGTGATGGAAATCCTCCTGGGGAGGGAAGGATGCCCTCATGAAATCTTTTATTATGTTCAGTTCATGTCTTTTCAGAAAGACACCAGGAGGGAAACATCCCAGGAGGGGATGCTGCAGTGCCCAGCAGCAGGGAAGCCAGGACTTTTCTCTTTAACACAAGTCAGCATAAGAAATTTCCCCTAATTCCAGCATGAAGGCATGGCTCATCTGTGCACTGGCCACTGATGAGGTGGGACACTGAAGGACCTTTAGCAACTAAGCTTTGTCCGTGATACTTCTGCCACTGCTGCCCCRTGGGGTGCCACGGGTACCCCATGCTGAGAATTGCCTGTGACCAGTTGTTTGGGTGGGCTGCCAGAGGGGGTCACTGGAGCAGGGATGAAGGGTTGGGAGTCAARCTGAAGTCCCTTTAGGGGCTCTCATTTCCACCCATCAGGCCTCTCAGCACCGCCACTGGTTCCCCTTTCCCATGACGTCAGTGAGATTTGGGCAAGGAGAGCAGGCTGGACCGTTGCCTGCTTGTCCACTCTTCCTGAGATGCTGTTGCTCAATCTCCTTTTTGTTTCRAGCAGCGGAAAGCAGGAGCACGGGAGGCAAATTGCGTCTCTTGCAGCAAGCGCTTCACGACATGCCCTGCACATCCAAACACAATGCAATTTTGCATCTAAGTACCAAAAGCTAAACAGCAGGTGAGACTGGGTTAACAGCCTGGGCATGGCAGTTTCTAAAGCAACGCCTGGGGAGCTCTAAACACAAACACCATTAGCAATAACAGGATCTGTGCACTTAACTCCCTGCCTTGCTCTAAAAGCTCCAGCCCCCAATAGCGAGCGTCCTCCACTTTATCCACTTCGTCCAGCTCAGTGCTTAGCAGCCGTGCCCAGCCCAAGGAGCTGGACCACCTGCCATCACATGGGCATTTAGTTTAAATCTCATCCACGCCCTTTTCCATTTTGCCAGTTTTGGAGAATATTCGCCATTAAAGCCCTTCCTTTCACACATCACAAAGGTATGGATTTATTCGTGCACTGTAAGTGCCACGAATTTACTGCCCTTGTCAGTAACAAGGAGGTGCTGCTGTGATGCTGATACAGCCATCAGCATGTGGCCTTCAGCGGCTATCAGCCTGTAAGCTAAAGAAACACCATCATCTGTCTGAATACTGGGCACTGTAAGGGGGAAGGATGCAGGGTAGGGGTAAATGCGGGCCAGACCTGAGACAAAATACAGGAGGGCAAGTGTGCTCTGCTTCCAGAGACCCAGGGAGGCTGCAGAAAGATGCTGAGTGGAAATTGTAGC
Source organism: Phoebastria nigripes (assembly GCA_035582835.1). Classification (NCBI taxonomy): domain Eukaryota; kingdom Metazoa; phylum Chordata; class Aves; order Procellariiformes; family Diomedeidae; genus Phoebastria; species Phoebastria nigripes. Next base: position 74,214 of record JAYKAV010003468.1, on the reverse strand, counting down.
GGGACAACACAGGTGGTGCAGGGAGTCGGAGAAACATCCATTATTTATATACCCTCTGCAGTGAGCTCATGGCGAGTTGGAATTGGCCAGGAACTGGGTCAGGWTGAAGTGGGATGAAGCAAACAAAACCTGAAGTCCTTGAGCGAGACCTCCTGTTTAGCCTGTGCTGATGCTCTTGCACTCTTTCYTGCCTCAGCACCCTCCAGCTAGGTTCTTGGCAGCCACAGCACTGTGCCAGAGCCAGCCTCTGCGAGCTGGATACGCCTGCAACTCCAACTTGGTGAGTACGTATAGGAAGAGTGATATTTATTGCACAGTAACACGCTCTGGACACTTGACAGTTTAATGACCCACATAAACTTTTTCATCTTGCCTAGTTTTGGGTAACAGAGTGAGTTGTTGCATTGATTGTGCCAGGCCAGTGTATTTAGCAAACACAGAGACAGAGACACAGCTGATGGAGGGGAGAGGTTTTCCTTCACCACGAGCCAAAAGGGAGGCAATGTTGATGTGTCCACCATGGGCGGGAGATGCAATGATCAAGAGAGCCCCCGCTGCTTGCCAGTATTCACCCCCTCGGTCCCCCTGCATGCCCAGCAAGGAAGGTGCATTCACGTGTTTGGCGAGGTCTGGTGCTCAAGTATGCAGAGAGAAGGGGTTTAGTTTTGCATAATGAATTGGTGTGTAAGCCCACAGAGAGAGACTCTGGGCTTCGCATGGCATTGGCAAGCTGTCCAACAAGGCAAGTGATGCTCCTGATGAGTGTTTAATCACGCTGCATTTTCTCAGGGAAAGCAATGATCTTCAACCACAAGGACTGAAGGGTAGGCTCAGAAGGTCTGAGGTCCATCAGAATTGTTCTACCAGGTCTTAGCAAGGGCTAGTTGTCCCTGGGGTTCAGCTTCAGGCTTCATCTGTGCATGTGACATGGTCCAGTCACTTAAAGCCTGCATGAGAAGCTACGCTTGCAGAAACAACAGCCACATCTGTACTTGTAAAAGTATGAGATTGGTGGATGCATGCTTGCTAGGCACCATGAGCTGCCTGGAGTGTCTGCAGCTAGCAGCTCAAGATTTGGGCTATAGAGTAACCCAGGTTTTAAGCCAAGTGACATCATCTTCAATGCTATTTAAACCTGCAGTAAAATTATTTATTGGTTTCAGCACGTATGAGTCCACTGGTCCCTGGACAGCCAATTTGTCCATGYAGATCTCAAGGTACCCTAACCCCCTTTTTCTATACAGATGCCTAAATTTGGCCATTTCAAAATCCTGCTTTGAAAGGTACTGGGAATACTGCGAATATTACGGTCAATGGGAAGAACCTATGAAACTCAAGAATGGCAGAAAACTGAGGCAGAGCACACAGTGTTGGGGAAGTGCTGGCACTGCTGCAAACCACTGCAGGTAATGCCACAAATGTACACTGCAGGATTTCTTGGTTTCCTCTGAGGCTGCTGGTATCAGCCATGAAATAGGGAAAATATTTGCACTGGATTGACTTAGGTTCCCATCGGGTCTGGCAATCTGTTTTTTCTTAAGGGGGAAAAAAAATGAACACTCACACACACTGCTACAACAATATGAAATATTTTCCTCTTCAAGAGCCCTTCCTCGCTATCCAACGCCTTCCTTTAAAGAATGGTGCAGAAGTCAAGCAGAGCTGTGCCTCATCCAGAAAGCATGCAGCACTCAACTGCGATGCTCAAGGATTCGCAGAAGCCAGTGTTGCACGGGGAGAGCTAAAACAGGGGACTCTGCAGCAAGTGTGCAGCTGATCCTCCCATCCAGGGAAGCGGGGCTTGGAAACAACACTGGGGGTTTGCRATCTGGCAATGCGCGCCTTCCACTTGGAGCAAGAAATGTCAAGGAGAATTAGTGAGATGACTGGAGACTTAGACTGCAATGGGAAGCAACTGCTGCTCATAAGCAGGCTGTGACTACTCAGCCTTGCTAATCAGATTTCAGAAGATGCTCAGCTGGCTCATGCTGTAGGGTGCTCATTGCATGTTTTGCTAACAATGCTGTGCTGGGGGGGTCCATATTTCAGCGAGAAAGGAGAAGGCTCCCCTGGGGGAGGCTAATTTAATGCCCGGAGACCTGGTTTTGTCAGTGGAGGGGGAAAAGGCTGTTTGGAAACCTGTATATCTTGGGCATGGCTCTGATACCCGCTCTGTAGGTCATTTAAAACAAGCAAGGCAGGACCAGATGCTCCTCTGAGCGCCAGCTGTGAGCACTGAGGTTACCAAAACTCAGCCTTACCCGAACAGATCTGCTGGCTGGGGGTGACCTGACAACCTGCCCAACTTCCCGGGCAGCTGGAACCTGCCCTGATGCTGGCGCCACGGTGGCTTGGCCACGCTGGGCCTCGGCATGTCAGTGCCAGGAGGAAAAGCAACCGCATCCAGCACCGGCATGCCAGCTTCATCACTGCTCGGCCGGTCCAGCTTGCTTCAGCCCCCACCCCCGAAGCACACTTTTGAGCCAAGGCACTAGAGAGAATGGATCAATATTTGAGCCAAGGGAAATGGGGATCCTTTGCACTGGATCAAGGTTTTAATTAGTTAAGGGTTGTGTGATTTTGCATGATTTGCTTGATACCAATTCCCATGAAGAATAAAAGTTTACTTCCATTTCCCAGCGCTCTATTAAAGCAGCTTCCGTTAGCGCTGCCTGTGCGCTCGACTGTGCTGTATATGGCATTTCTATTTTTAGAAACCAGGGTTGCCATGACAACCCAGTGTATTTTTTGTTAAATATAGCAGCTGTTGCAGGGAACTCTTGTCCTTCTGGATGTAAAGGCTGTGTTTTTGCCCTCTGACAGAGCTCAGGGTATTAAATGCAGATGAGAAAGGATGATTAAATAAGTGGAAGCCCAGAAGAAACCATGGATCTGTAATTACAGAGAGGGGTTTTCAATGAAGCCATGCATGTCTGCTGCTTCAGAAGGAGCCCTTCTGCATTAGAAATGGTGTGGGGACAGGGATGTGGAGCTTTGCAGTGGGGGCTGTGGGCTCCRTGAGACCACCCATCCCCTCTCTCTCGCCAGCTGGGATGCTTGCTTGCTGGCTGCCCAGTCTGTCTGCCTTTTGCCCATTGTGGTCTCTGCCCCTTCCAGGACACAGGCTGGTCCTGGCTGTGCTCTCAAGGACTTGTCCCATCTGGGAGGAGACGTGGGGGTGCCAAATAGGTCTTGCCATCAGAGGATCCCCGTGGGAAGGAAGGAGCCTGTTTTGGGAAAAGTAAGTTTTACCTCCTACCCACACTTAAAGAGCTTCAAGAAGAGGGTTGTGTTGCAGTATTAGGATCTGGAGCCACGTCTCCTGGTGGTGATGGTGACCTTGCTGGAAGAAGTGCCAGTGGACAGCAGCAGTTCCTGTCTCCGGGGCTGGCCCGGGGGTGCAGCATGAGAGCACTACCGAGCCATGCTGCACCCCAAAGCAGTAACATGCCCAGGCTTTGGTGTTTGATGGGAAATAAACTGATTCTGCTTCTTTTTTTTTTATTTGTTTGTCCATTAGCTCTGGCGGGAAGCAGCAGTGAAGGCTTTCATTCGTGTTTTGCTTTGGCTTTGTCAGTTCTTTACTGGATCCCTGTATGGTGCAAACACATCCCTCAAAGGGCTGTTTTTCTTCTCCTGGGAGGAGGGAGAAGAAGAGGGAGTTCTCATTCTGCCAGGTTCATTTTGTGGTTGGCACTTTGCCTTCCCGTTTCGGTGAGAGCTTCCAAATTCAGCGAGCTCCAAGGGACACTTGCGAGTCTCTGTCAGCACAGCCTCCGCTTTGCATTTCCATTTCAGTTCGCGTTGTGCCCAAGTGGCTGCAGCAATAGCTCTGTGCACAGGGTGGGGAGCACTATCGCTTGGGCCAAGGGCAATATGTCAGCTGGGAGATGGAGATTTTTTTTTAATTAACTGGTCCTTGCCTTGTTAAATGAAAAGGGAAACCTAGTGAACAGTAGATACACAACAGGGCTTATGGTCTTTGAAAGTTTCTTTAAAAAGCGGATGCAACAACAAACAAATAAAGGAACAGAGTTAAAACAGCTTGATTTTAAAATATCTATGGAGGTCACTGTGACCAAGACTTTGAACAGGAATAACATATCTCCAGGATCTTATCTGTTCCCTGAGCTATCGTGAGCAACATCTATTGCTGGGGATGTTATTGCTTTTCTGAATTTAATAGCATAAATGTTGCTTATGCAAGCAGAACGCTGCAGGGGAAGGGATCTCCTCTCGCACACTGCAGAGCTGCCTCTGCGGACACTGGGGGCTTGGGTTCGCCCTGCTGCCTGCTCCCTGCACCCTCCAGGTGCTTCACCCTGCATGTGGCCCAGCTCTTCAACCAGCTGTGCAAAGGGATTTTGAGGTGTGGGGGATTTTGAAGAGTCAGGGATTTTGGAGGCAGTAGGATGGAGTCAGATGCTGATGGCCTGCTGGAGTCCATCCTGACGCCTCTGCAGAGCTGGAACCTGTTTGCACACGTGCTAGAGCATCTTCCTCTAGCTGAGGGCATAAATATGGGGGTCGTCCACAAGGAAGTGCTGCCTGTAATGAAGGAAGGAAAGGCTGCCACATCAAATTTGAAGACTTCCTTGCATCCTTCAGGGAATATGTTGTCAGACATTTCTGGCCCAGAAAATGTATCCTGTAGCTGGGAGGGAGGTTTGGGGCAACCATTTTAGATGCCACTTTTGTTTTAATCCAGCACGAGGTGAAGGGAGGACTGTGGAGTGGTCACAGTTACAAAAAGAGGTGATTGCACATGCACCCGAAGCATGGCTTCTGTGTCTTCAGGCTCCTCCAGCTGTGATGCTCACCCTGCAGCCTCTCTGCCTTAGCAGCCATGGCTGGCAGGACCTGGTGAATTTGGTGTCCCCTGTCCCCACACTGGTTCTGCTTAGTTGCATCCCTGAATGTGCACATTTTTAAAAGTGGTGTCAAGCCACCAGTAACACCGGGCAGCTTTGGAGAACCCCAGTCCCAAGCGGTTGGACCTAAAGGACTTCAAGCAAAAGTCATGTCCCTCAGGGTGCCCTTTGGAGTGACTGTTCTGACAGCCAGGCCAAAGACCATCCGAGGGCTGAGGACAAAGCTGCTTTGTGGCCATTCACCACGCTTCCCCCAAGGTCAGTGCCCCAGGACCCGTCTTCCCATTGCACTTTCATGGGCTCCTTGTAGGGGGTGCCTAGTGACTAGTCCCTGGTCTAGTGGGGATGATGCCTCCCATTCCTCACGTGAAGCACTGGTGCCCCTGAGATGATAGAAGAGCTGCTGCCAAGGTACAGGACAAGCCCAGGGTTGTGGAAAGAGCGGTTGTGTGTGGTACAGGGGAGAAGTAACGCTGATGCCATACAACAGGATCCCAGCAGTGTGAGGAGCCCAGGCAAAGCTGCCAGCGAACGATGCAGGATGTTTTGTCCTTGGAGCCACTTCCCCATCATGACGCTTCCCGCAGGGTTAGATGTCATACTGTGTGCTAGCAGCTAATCCTGCTGGGWTGCCCAGGAAGGGCCAGGCGCTCCCTGCCCACATCAGCTGGTGTCCTGCATTGGCTGTAGCCACCGCCAGGCAGGGCTGCGGGGCCGGGGTGATGGGGTGCAGGTCATGGGCTCCATCCTTTCTCCTCGGTGGGTGCACATGCCCGGTTGGTCCTGACCATGGGGCACCAGTCATCTGACTGGCTCCACTCTGTGGAAAAACCTTCTGCTGGTGCCAGARGCAGAGTTTCCCCAGGAATGCGTATTTATTAAAACTTCTGCCTCTGCTTATATGTCCACTTCCCTGTGTATTCAGTGATCGTCTCAGTGTTTTCTCCTCGCTTTCCCCCCATTGATTTATGGGCTTATTGTAATCTCTCCATTGTGTCGCTTCCCTCCTCCAGGCAGCGTGGAGCAGGCAGCAGTCCTGGGCATTTTTTCCTTTCGCCCTGCGTGTTGGCTGGTCCATCTCTCAGACATTTGCAACAATTTGTGTGGGTAAGGACCATGGCAGTGGCACACTTCAGCTGCAGACCATTGCCTGCGGTATCAAATATTGATGAAGCTGTGTTTTTCCCAGCTAGGATGCTATTGAAGGTAGTGAAGTTTCCCCAGCAGTGATGGGGGCTGCTGTGAAGGGTGAAACGCTTTTCACCTGTTCAGGAGATGGGCAGGGCTCTCAGCTGTGCCTCTCAAATTTGAGCACAGCACTCCCTTCTTTGGGTTAGGGATTTGTTTGTAGCCTTTTATCAAAGCCACTTGCAAGCCTTTGTATGTTTGGTTTTTTCAACAGTCTTTTGAGACAGGAAGGAGCTATTTATTGCATCTCTCCTTGGTTTCTTATCCTTGGGCTAGGAGGCTTGTGGCCTGTGTGGACATCGTGTCTGAAGCTCCAGTGAGAGGGTGCAGCTGCCTGAAGCATGTCTGTGAGTCCCTGCTGGGGAAGAGGAGTGAGTGTCTGGCTCAGCAGCAATGCAGAAACCCCTTCTCATGGGCTGTTTTTCTCCCCTGGTCTTTTCTACAGCTTTGTGCAATGCTTCTCCTGCAGCTTCCCCTTCCCTCCCAGTGGAGATGCCTTCGCACTCTGGTCCCACGGCAGCTGCAGCTCCATCTAGTCCTGAAGCACTGCACCGTACCCAGCACCGAAGGCTGCAGCCAGCCTTAAAGCTCATCCCTGCAGCTTTGAGCACCCAGTGTACTGAAGAGATGCATGAGCATCTGCTCTGAGCTGGGGGAGAAGGAAGGAGTGCTGGGAGTTGCCTTCCCACAAGCACAGAGGTAAGGGGAGACAGGTATCTCAAAAATTCAAGAAACATGGCCCTAAGTCCCTTGTCATCAAGCCAGTACCTAATCAGGAAGGACCTTTTGAGCATGCAGGGAGGCTGATATTCCTGTCTGGCATCCCCGCTGGATGCTGAGACCCCGCTGGGCTGGATGGGCATCGTGTACCAGCTCCATGGGTCTTCTTGTCACTATCCCACTGCCTGGAAAGGTTCTCCTGGCTCGTACAAAATACGAAGGGGTATCTCTTCCTGAACAAGAGCCGCTGTAAGGGCAGGGCTGTACTGGAAGTGTGTGTGTTGGGTGTTTTCCACATCAGTTTTTTTTCCTGGGGAACACATGAATATCAGAGGAATTTTTGTTTGTTTATTTTCCCCTGGAAGCAGACAGTTCTGCTCTCTCCTTTCCAAGCACAGCACTGTATCAGTACTCGGTGTATTTGCCAGGCCAGCCTCAGCAGCCTCTCCAGCAGTAGCATATTTTTGTGCCATTTGGGGAAATTCTCTGAGAGGGGAGTCTCAATGGTGGTGTTGATTTAAGGGGAAGTCCATAGCTTCTGCGTGAGTGAGAGTTTCTGGGCACCGAGAAAACAGGGAGCAAGTCTGCAGGATGAAGGCACAGAAAGGAGAAAATGGTTTAGTCTCTTGTTCTGGTTCCTAAAATGATTCCCAGCCTCCCTGCCTCTCACAAACCTGCCCTGCACATCACTTCTTCCCCAGGCCTGCCCCATAGTGATTTCTCCCATGGCTCCGTGTCTGCTGGCATGTGGGGTGCAGACTCAGGGTGAGGGTGGGAGACCAGCTTGCCACCGGGTGCTTTGGGTTTCTTCCATACCTGCTCCAGGTGGAACAGGTGGAACTGCCTGGAGGGGTGACTGAGGACCAAAGTGGCAATGACCTGGCTCCCTGGGACATGTGGAAGCAGTGCAAGGTCTAAGGTGGCTGCTGAGTGCCAAGTTGTTTGGAAATCCCAGGCGCAGCAAACCCTGAGCCTGTTGCCAAAAACGTGGCCTCAGCGGAGAGCATCCTCTCTACAGCAAGAGGATGGGCTCAACAAGAGCCTTGCAGGCTACCTGCCAGGCTACCTCCTGATTTACTGCTGGTGAGCAAGAGCATTTTCACTTGTTTCTGGCATGGGCAAGTGTCTGTAGCCTGTAACAGTCTCAGGTGAGCTCAGGTTAAACTCCTCACTTGAACTACAGGAGTTCCAGTTAGTCCTTAGTAAAGGCAAGAAGCTTTCGAAGGAAGAGATTCAGAGAAGTAAGCCTCGCAGCCTGGGAGTGAGACCAGGAGTCTCCTGGCTGCTTTAGGACCTCTGTTTGTCACTGGCTTCATTCCCCTTCTCAATTCGTGAGAAAGCCCATGGAGAAGACCTCCCCGAAGAGCAGGACGAGGAATGAGTTACGACCAGATTTGCCCACAAACTATAAATCAGCCAAGGTTTCCACCCTCCCCACAGGAACGTGAGCTGTTTGAGTAGCACTTGTGTCTGAACCAAAGCTGTGGCAGGAGGTGAGGAAGCAGCAGGCCGAGTTTGCTGTAGGCTTGTAACCCTGTTTGCTTTTAACCTAAACCTTTTAGCCTAAAACCCAAGCACGGACCGAGTAATCAGTTGTGCTGGTGCCTCAAGCATATTTAGATTTTTATTAATTTTTTTTTTTTTTTTTTTTTTTTTTGCCTTTAGCCTCCCCAGACCCTTAGTTCAGTCACTTCTAGGAGGAAATTTGGGAAAACTGTGTTTTACCCTGTGGCTGTGATCTCCCCATGCCCCAGCCCCTCACCTGCAGGCTGGGCTGCACCCCTGGCAGCCGCAGGGTCTCTGCCCCTCTTGCAAGAAATGGGAGGCCAGAACAGATGAGGTGAAGGCAAGGATACTCCAGTAAGCCTGTGGCCGTGTCCAGGGCTGTGTGGAAATTGCTGCTGGAGCTTCATTCTCTTTGATATATTCTTGGATGTGCAGCGTGTGGATTTTCACCTTCTTGAATTTCGCCTTGAGCCTTGTGTTTGTCCAAACAGGAAAGCCTGCCCTGAAATCCAGACATGACCACACAAGACAGCCAATGTTTGTCTTGCTCGTGTTACAGGTCTCCTCAGGAAAACAGCCCCGCCACCTCAGAAAGTGTGGGGGGCACTGGGGAGACAGAAGCCAAAACCTCTCCTCCTCCAATTCAGTGATTCTCAAAGGCAGCTGCATCTCTGGAGGAGAAGCAGGAACAGCTGGAGCAAAAGAAAGGCCAAATGAGATGATGCTGTTAGGATTATTTCATCTCCCTGTTGAAAGGGAGCCCAGAGCAGTCCCTTTGTCAGTGAAATCTTCCTGTGTGGGGCTGCTGTTACACCATCGCAGGGCAGGGGCCACAAACACGTGCAAGTCCTGGAGAGTTTCACACTCTGGGAAGGACAAGATGTCCCAGAGAAATGGTCACGGGGGATTTTTCAGCTCCTGAGCTATCTGTCACAGGGCACACTGGAAGAAGCAGTGTTGAAAGGGGCGATAAAACCAGGGTGCATTGGACACACAAAAAATTTGGCAAAGGGTAGATGGTACCCCAGGATGTTGGGAAGGTTAGCTGAACAGTGTCTTACATGAATAACAGCATCTCCCTTTCCATGTCCAAACCAAAACCTGTTTTTTTCTTGTTTGTTTTTTGGTTGGTTGGTTCCCGCCCCCCCCAAATGAATGCCACGATGAAGGTCTGCCCCTTCAGGGAGGAGGGTTTGGCACAGGTGCGATGACAGGGTGTCTCTCCTCCTCTCCCTCTCTCTGTGTTTTTCAGAGGGGTCATTCTTGCCAGATCCTACCTCTAGTGCTCTTTGCATCTTTGTTGGCTCCATCTGCAGTACGCAAGTGCCTGTAAAGGGCTTGGAAGAGGAAAGCATTAGGTAGAGGTAATTATTAATGGTAATAAGAACAACTGTGAGAGGGACCCTACCTGGGCTGCATTATAATGACACTCTGAAACCACCCACCCCTGCAAAGTAACCTCTTCGCTTGCTCTGCTTTGTCTTTCATCCTCTTGTGCACCAATTACTTAACTCATCTCACTTCACGTTTTTCTTTCTCCTCCCTGGAATTTGGATCAAGTGCCCATTTCTGTGGTCATGATATGCCTCCTCCATATCTTCCTCCTACCTCGTCATGTGTAAAGAAAAAGGGGGGGAATAATAATTCCTTTAATCCCTTGTGAGCCCTCCGATGCCACTCACTGTGTCCTCTGATCCAAAAGCCATATAAAGCAGTAGCGCAGATGCGTAGCTCGGCTCCGATGGCTGGAGACAGTTGTTAAAGGCTCTCAGTTGGGTGCACACAGCGAGCAAAAAGACACACACCCCTCTTCTCTCCTAAGGCCTGGGAAGCTTCCCAGCTTCCCTGACACCAAAGATTCCCCTTAACAAGGTTTCAGTATCTGGTGCTGTTAACCCCACTGATCCCAGGTGGATCAGATGGAAGGGTCCTGCCAGGGATGCTCTTTCTCCCCCCATGCAAAGGGTGGCTTGCAGTGCTTCCCACGTCATCCTGCCAGCGTCCTCGCAGCAGACGCTGGCTCTCAGCCCCCGCAGATCAATCGTGCTCTAGTTTTTGGAGGTGGTATGTCCTACCAGACAGTTATTGGCCTGCAGTGGTGGCCTGCTAGGGGACACGTGTCCTTAGCACCCCCAGCTCAACCCACAGGCAGCAGAAAGCCTCTACAAAAGCCAGGAGCTGTGCGAGAAGCCCACCTCTGCTTAAGCAGCAGGAGGGACCCCAGCCGGGACAGATGCTGAGTGTGGTTCTTCTGCTGGCTGGTGCCAGGCTGCCTTCAGCAATTTCACCTCAACTATCAAAAAGCTGACCTCACAGGTATGCTGTGTTTTTCAGGTGGGCAATCCCTGGTGTGTCCCGTGTTCAAGAGCCACTTCAAAAAAAAAAGAGTTATTTCTGTCGTCCTTTGAAGCCAGGGATGCTCCTTTGCCACAGCCTTCCCGCGTGTGTACAGGGACGGCTGTTTAAAAGCCTCTCCCACCATCGCCCCTACACACGCTGTCCATGGGGGAGATGGGGAGCGCTCAGCAAACACGCTGCCTTCCAGCGTGCGGCAAGCCCTGCAGCCAGACAGTCTGCAGCCGAGAAACCTCATCCTCATCCAGTGCGGGATCTAAACTAATACACGATCCATTTCATTTCTGGCAGCAGTGGGGAAAAAAGAGAGCCTCCAAAATCTATAAATCAGCCGTCTCTCAAATTGTGTGGGATTAAGGAAAAGGTGCAGAATAGAAATAATTTCCACGGGGGAAAGCATATCATTTCATTTGCCCGGGAAAATAATACACTGTCTTCATGTGTGTCTTCCAGAGACTTTAAAAAGAATTAAATGAGGGGTCAGAGGATGCAATTATGAGCATGGTTTCTCTGGGGGCAAAGTGGGTGGAAGAAATTTCCCTCCTCCCCTGTGTCCCGGAGGTTTATACTTGCTGTAACGCTGCAGTTCGCTGCCTCTGTAGTCATGTTGGTAACTCCTTGTCCCCCCTACCCTAGCCCCCAAAAATGCACATACAGAATGAAACACTGCAATAGGCCAAATACCAAAATCTGGCAAGGAGCAGTTTATTATTAACTTTTAAAACCAGATCCCACCCAATATGGGATGCTATCCAGGGGGGCAGAATGTCTTAATCCGGCTTTGCTACCAAAAAATGTTCCCATGCCCCAAACTTGGTGTCAACGGGCAATCGGCAGTGTTTGGCAGTGGGTCCACAGTGACAGCCCCAGCGAGGGGCAGGAGCTGAACCCACCATTCCCCGTGCCGAGGGCCAGCTTTGCTGTCACCCCTCCTTGTGTCCTGGGCACCCCGGGGAGCCTGACACTGGCTGGGAGGTCATGCTATGCTCCAGCTGGCTGGTGGGATCTCCATCCAATGTGGTCGGTGGGACCTCCGTGCAGCATGGTCGCAGGGCATATGTACAGCCTAGACTCACCTCCCCTTACCCCCATGCTGGAAAAAGGGAGATGAAGAAGGCAAGGCGAGGCAAGACTCCGTGAGAGCCTTTGATGTGCTCTCATTAGCTGGTGGGCCCAGGCTGTGCAATATTGCTGCAGCCTGTGATCTCACCCCGCTAATTTAAGACAGAAACTAGAACTTTTTATCCTCCCCCCGCCGAAATATGAAGCAAAAATCAGCAGCAGGCCTTCTTCTGTCAACTGTGATCCCATCAGCRTCCGTGGGGCAGGGGGAAAGGGGACACCAGCGGGGCTGGGTGGTAGAGGAGATGGATGGGTGCCACTTTGCAGCCTGCGTGCGTTGAGGCAGCTAATAAAAGCGGCAGGCCTTGGCAGCGTTGGTTGTATTTTAAAGAGACCATCTGCTCCCACCAGCCAGCAGACCAGCCACTCCGGCAGAACGTGGCCAGCCATAAAATGGGAGCTGGCAGGGACTGCCCTGACGGGATCGCGTCTGCTGGGCAGACCCCAAAACCTCTGCGTGGCAAGGGGGCTGCCATCCATGGTCCCAGCTCTGCACTGCCCCRAAGGTATCTTTTATTTATTGACCAGAGCCATTTGATGTGAATTTCTCCGGTGCCTTCACTCAATTGTCACATGGAAATCGGGTCTGTTAAGCACCTTTGGGCTGCAGCCAGTGCACTATCCATTACGGCAAACTTTCATCCAATTATTATTATTATACCTCCCACTTCTGCCATGAATAAGATCGGAGTCTTTTTCTGGGTTTCTTGTTGGAGCAGGGCAGGTGTGAATCTCTGCCCAGAATTGCACAGGTGAGCCCGGGACTGATGCTCTCCTCTTCTGCCTGGGACACCCTCCTGGGACAGCAATAGATTGGGGCGATGATGGGCGGCTGCAGCTTCCTCATGGGTGGTAGCAGGACCAGAGACCGTGAGCAGCTGAGCAAGGAGAGATGCTGCTTCTTGAGCTGGGGGTTTGCAGATTGATGCTGCAAAGCCTCTGCCAGCGGTGTGGCTCGGTGACAGGGGCTGATTCGTCCCGGAGGATGGCTGAGCAGCAAAACCAGCCTGACCCCTTCTCACCAGCCTGCATGCTGCATCCCGGGATGTTTCTCACCTTGTTTCGCATTGAAATAGGGAATGGATTGGTTTGACTTTTGTAATTGAGTTGTCTCAAAACTTGATGGCAAATTTCTGTGAGCTCTGAAATGAGTGGTAGTGAGTGTCCTGCCTCTTTGGGGACCCTCTGTCCATGTTGCTCGTGGGAGGAGGCTTTCTGTGTGTTTGTGCTAGCTCCCAGACACCCCAAATCCCCCAAATCAAGCCCCTCTGCCTGGGAACTGCCATGGACCGCGCCAGAGGTGCTCTGCCTGTTCCGTGCTATCTGCAGTCAGCCATGCCACTGCCTCTACTTGAGGTTTTCTACCTTCTGTCTCCATTCACATCCCTTCCTCACATTTGCTTCCCGCTGCTGGTGCAGAAAACAACCCACCCGTCCAACAGCAGCAGTAGTTCACCGACACCACGTGGCAGGTATGGTCCCAGCTGCAAGCAGGGGCTGGCCAACTCCAGACACCCTGGAGATCTTTGGCCAAATAGCAAGATGCGCATCTCCAGCGTGGGCCCTGCAGTGCCCTGATGCTCCCCGCACCCTGGAAATGACATGCCCACGCATGCCCTCCCTCACCCGTTGTCACCTGTGTTTTCTTGGTGTGCAACCACTCTGTCCCTGATTGCACACCCGGTCCGGTGCTGCCAGCCCTGATGATTTTTACTGTAAGATGCCAAAACTCTGTCATGTCTTTTGAAGAGCAGGGGGGGAAAGTCCAGCCATCCAGTGGATGCTGCAATGAGATAGTGCTAAATTGAGCTCTAATTGTTCATTTAAACTAATTAAATTACCAAACCCAAGGAATTTTGAAAGGGTCGTTAGGACTCCTGCCCTCCCTTCTCCCAAGCACATGTGCAGGGGGGCAGGTAGCCCCGCAACTGCCAGCCACAGGCTTTCTTGCAGCCTCCTCTGGAGCTGCTGATGGTGTCTCATGTCAGGAGCAGAAGATGCAAGGCCAGTCTAATCTGCTCTGGCAATTCCCTTGATTCTAAGCATCATTCCCCCCTCTTCTAGAAAACATGTTTAGCGTTACACGGTTTCGGCATCTGAGTTGCCTGACGGCTTTAAAAGGGAGTAAACATTCATCCTGCTGACACGGCAATAAAACCGGTGCATCTGGAAGAGAGGAGTCAGCAGCAGATGTGCCCCTGCAAACTGCTCGCCGTGATGAATGCTCTTCCCAGATACTGCTAATCCCTTTTCTCTTGCTCCTAGGCCTCCTTAATTGCGCTCCCTGTGATTAAATAACTCTTTGAAGACATCACTAGAAGTTCTTTCTTCCACGCGGGAATGTTGCTTGCCAGGTTCGCAGCCTTTGGCTCTAGGCGTAGGGAGCTCATTTGGCAAGGGAGATGGGGAGAGCAGTGTCCGGGGTGCTCTGGTGACCCCAAAATGGTCACTCTGGGGAGAAGCGTCCACCAGAAGGTCAGGGCCATCCGCCTGCCCGGAGGGATGGTGGTCTTGGCAGGGATGTGCCTGGATGCCCCACATGAACCCAGGGATGGCAAATTACCAGGGAGCTGCCACTTCCCCAGTGGTGCTTCCTCTCCCAGCCTCTCAGGAAGAGCAAAGCGCATGGGTCTGGGGAGGAGAGGGGTGCCATGGCTGGGGCGATGCATTAAATCGGGCCATCCTCCCAGGAGCAGAGGGGAGGTGGGCGATGGTTTCCAGCCTCTGTGGGCTTCCTTGCGAGCATGGTACCCAAAGCCTGTGTTTTTTGAAGGATGCTGAAGCCTCGGTCTGCGGGAGGGACACAAAAGCCTGACAGGTCTGCAGGAGTGTCTGAGGGGCTTTGCCAAAATGCAGATCAGGAGGGAACTTATTTTATGGGTGCCTACACCCTGGAAAAATACTAGACAGAGCTGTTTTCTGCAGGATGGGCCCTAATGTGGCGGGGAGCCGGCAGCAGCAGTGCTCCATCTTCTGCATGCCATGCTGCTGCCATGCTCCCGAATGCTCACAGGGTAGGACCCTGTCCCTGTGCCAGCCCAGCCTAAGCCCCCCCAACTGCCCGCACTGAAACGTGCGCCCGGCGTCCCCGAGGCAGAGGGGGCAGGTCCSCGTAGATAGAGGCAAGCGATCGCCTGAATATTCATGTATCGGCAGGCAAGCTACAGCAGGCCCTTGTTACAAACTGCTACCCAAACTGCTTACATCCATAAATGAGGGAAATAAATAAACAGATGCTTGTTAATTGACTTAATTACCCACCAGCAAACAGGAGACTGGGAGCACATCAATAAAAAATGTTTTAAAAAGCAACTCATAGTAATTCTTTTCCATATGCAAACCACGCCGGTCTCTTCTGCCTACAACAGAGTCCCCAAAGACAAGAAATGGATTTTCATTACATGGGAAGGAGAGATCAAAGGCTGAAAATTAGGGTTGTGTCCCAAAATGAGGCCCAAATTTATGYCCTCTTCCCAAAACCCTGGCTCTTTGAAACCCAGGTTGGGTCAGCATTTAACATACAGCCATGCCAGGAATTATTGCAAACAACCCTCCTTGAGCAAGAGAAATCCAGCAGCTGAGGTAATCCTTCTTGTTTTCCAGCAAGGAGCAGGCATGAAGGAGAAGGAGGCAGGGCTGAGGAACTCAAAGGTATTTTATTGATTTTTTTTTTTTTTTTCCAGAAGATGCTCGAGCAAAAGGGAAATGGAAAAATTGAAGACCCGTCCCCCTCACTGCCATGCGGCCGTGTCTAACCTGAGAGGATGGGATAACTCTGATGTGCTCCTGACGGGGCTGATGCTCGGTGCAAATACCCACAGCCGAGTGCTGGGCTGGCAGACCAGGATGGATAAATAAGAAGCACTGCCCAAGCCGGAGGCTTGTGGCCAGACCCCCGATCTTTTGTCCCAAGGTGGATGCAGAGGGTCCTGTGCAGACCCTGGAACAACCCTGCCGAGCCTGGGAGCGGGGATCTGCCCCACAGCTCTGGATGGACAGCCCTGTCCCCATCCTCCRGCTTTTTGCATGCCCCTTCCTGGCAGCCCGTAACCTCTCATGGGGAATTTTTGTTGGATTCCATCTGAACGAAACCSAGACCACAATGTGGTCTGTTGACCAGAGCTGCAGAAGCTGTCATCTCCCGCGACCTCACTTGATCATGACAACACCAAAAAAAMCCCAACCCTGCAAAAATGGCCACGCCACACTCCAAAGTCTGCAACAACTTGAGTTTTAAACTAATTTTTTTCCCTTTCTAGAAGTGATTCCCCCTGTATGGGTGCTGCCAGCTCAGCAATGCACGAAGAAATCACTGCTGCAAACTGCCTTGTGCATGTACCCCACCAGCCAAGACAGGTACCTGCCTTTTCCAGCCTCCTTTCTCAGCGTGTTTGCTCTGTTCCCGGTCTGGCAGGGAGGCTGTGCGGAAAAACCAGTGTGGGTTCCCTCGGGACTGCTTGCAATCAGTCTCCAGTGCCGTTACCTGTGTATCACACAGCCCCAACGTTTAACGAGTGCCCCCAGGGTAGGCAGGTTGTGAAAGAAGCCCCATTAGCGTGCCCCTCGCTGCCTCCCTGACGTCAATGTGACGCAGTGTAATCAGGGGAAAATGCAGAGCAGGGTACAAAACGCTGGGGAGCTCAGGCTTTTGGGTGCAACCGGAAAAAAAAAAAAAAAAAGAATGAAGGGGTGGAGCAAGTGGCAATAAGAGATGAAGGGAGATTGTCTTATCACCCAGAGCTGGCAGCTGGAGTGAATTTCCTCTCCCGAGTGCAGACTCTGCAGGCGTGGGTGATGTTCTCCCGTCGCTCGGGTCCTGCAGATCCAGCCCTCGCCATGGGCACCGGGGTGGCTGCAGCAGAGAGGGGGCCGGGCAGGGGACAGCGGGCAGGTGCTGCACCAGATCTCGGGCTTGCCTTGCTCAGGTCTGATGGCATGCGGATTTTAAATCACGCAGGGATGATGTTATGCCACGATGCCCAGGCACTTTAATTTTGCACCTAGATTTTGTACAGGCTTTAACAATATTTGTTGGAGAATAACTTCAGTCAAGAGCCAGAGCATCTGCATCAACTGGAAGCTGCTCATATGGCTGCATCTGTCCTGTGAACTCAGGGAAGAAACTAGATCTGCACAATCTCTCCGACAGCAACCCAGCAGCATGTACGCCTCAGATTGCCCCACTTGAACTGTAGGGTGGCAGATTGCATTGTGCATGTCGTGCTGCAGAAGWTTGCATGTTCACCCCGAACTCTGCAATATTTGCTGAGCCACCTCCATCAGTATTTCTGGTTTTGTCTGAAAGAAAGGAGTGAGCAAGAGCACTTCTGTTCCTCTGCTTGCAGGGCAGACCCTGCAGCTGGGACCCACGCAGGCTGAAACAGCAGAAGGCTCTTTGAAAATGCAGATGAACCCAAGTCTTCTAAATCTTTTAAGTCTTACTTCTGTACTTTTTAACACAGCCTCCTGACATTTTTTTTTTCCTTGGAGCTCACAGCAATTGCTGACTGCAGGTGACAATGGGGACATGGGCTAGAAGCAAATACTTTCACTGCGCTGACCTACCTGGCTTTGGCTGGGCATCGCTGATGCTCAGCAGGATGACTGTTGGGAAGTCCCTAGGGTCACAGGTACAAGGTGGACGTTGTGGCCAAACACTCAGTGAGCACCAGGTGGTGGAGATGGAGAGAATGGGAGCCCGTATGGGGAGGGGGAGAGGCAGCCTCTCAAAGCACGGTGGCAGTGTTAGGCAGCTGGGATGCTCTTGTTGCTCCTGTTCAGGAATATCAGGCCCATGTGCCTGGAGAGAATCAGACACAGTGATGGCATCTGGCACTTTTGCTCCATCTATCCCTCACTCTCCCACTGACCCTGGTGTCATGGGATGCAAGCAATGAGGGCATGTTGCAGTCCCAGTCCAGGCACTGCTCTGCAGCATCAAGAGAAGGATGCAGTTTCAAACACAGGAGCTGTGCATCTTTGAGCCTTGAGCCCACGGAAGATAAGCAGCAGCTCCATAAGCTCTCCACGCCCTGCCAGGTACAAGGCCACCCTGCCATCTGGCACTGCTCCTGGTTCAATGCCTGGGAAACAGAGAAGAGGCGCAGCTATGGGAGCGGGACCACTGCATGTCCCTCCCTTTTGGAAGCGCTGCAGGAACCCATCAAAGGATGGTGGGGAGAGGAGTGGAGCACACCAAGGTGGTCGTGGTGGGACCAGGCTTGCAGTGCTTGGCCGGTCTGTCCTGCCCTGGGGGAAGGGAGCGTGTTTGAGGCTCTCTGAAGGAGCGGGGCGCCGGGCAGACTCCCCGGCAGCCTGCGGGCTGCCCTGCCAGCCTTGCACGACCAGTTTCCAAGCCCAGCGTGTCTTTCAGCAAGACATGCAGTTTCACCACCTGCTCATTCAGGCCTCTGGCTGCCACACTACCTATTTGTCGGCGTGCTTGTTTGGCTTTCTGAAATGTGCCTGTCCGGCTCCTCTGGCATCCAACATGCTGCTGCCTGCCTCGTGCACTCTCCAGATTTGGGTTCCTCCTTGGAAAGCATCCACATCGCCAGCTATTTTTGGAACAGAGGCATCTATTGTCTTGTGCTGTTCCCTGCTGGGTTCAGCTCACAGCTCCCCAGGGCCCCCTTCCCCCCATACCCTCTCCCTTCCCATGGCATGACTTCTGTGTGCCCCATGGCATCTCCAGTACATAGCGCTGCTAGAGCCCCACGAGGCAGGGCAGAGCCCTTGCCACCATTTTGTGGATGCCCTGAGCCCGTGTCTGCCCCATGAGTTGTCAAGGAGGTCCAGGAGTGGGGTCGAGTGGGGTGTGTGAGGTGTCCACCTCCAGTGGTGGGTTCCTGCAGTCTGGCATGATCCTGCCATGAAGTCCTGCCAAGAAGACAGCAAGCCAACCTGCAGCATGGAATGTATAGCGGAGGACCAGGTCCCCCGCCTCTCCAGGCTGAAGCCAGGTATGGACCTGAGTGGCAAGGTCTCCAAACAGCATGGGTGGGAGCTGTATTTCAGGGTGAGCCCCTGCATTAGGCAACACAGAGAGAGATTGCCAGAAAGACTAGATGCTCTTCGCAGGTTGTGAGTTGGAGGCTACACTGCAGTCCTTGGAGCTGTCCTTCTCCCTTGCCACAGCCTTCAGAGTTGGGCTGAGTTTTGCAGCCATGGTGCCCATAGCAAGAAGGCTGGGCTGCAGCTCAGGACCTCTGAGACACCTTTAACCAAAAGTTACACCTCTCTGATTTCCTTGGTAAGGTTGGGTTCCCTTTGCTGCCAATTTATTTGTGCCTCTTCCAGAAAGCTAGTCAACAATTTTCAACTGTGTCGGTTTGCAGAAGATAGAAGGGGGGGTGGGAAGGGGAGACGGGACGGAGCTATTTTGGTCTAAGTCCATCTGCGTTGATAATTCTCCCTCCAGCCCCCATCATTACTGGAGCAGGATTTGCCAGGTGGCCTGGCCGAGCAAATACCTTGCATACTTTGCAAGCACTTCAGTCTCCGCATGCCCATGCATCTCTGCTTGCAGCGTGGTGGTTCAGCACGTGCTTCAGCAGAGCCACCAGCAGAGCTGCAAATGTGGACACCGCTCCACAGCAATGGGAACAAACAGTGCCAGCAGCTCCTTCCCACCACACGTTTCTCTCCCTGCAGTCAGAGCCACATCTCAGGAACAGCGATTTCGGCACTGATGGCCCCTCAGCATGTTAGAAAAGTTTCATGCAATCTGTTTACTCTTGGACATATGCTGTATTCATGCTGCCTGGAGTCTTGCTGCCTCTAATAACTTTGGGTGTAATTTTCTCCAGTTTGGTGCCTGGGGCACTGATTGACACCTGTGGAAATAGGCCTCCAAGGGGGTGCAAAATGCCTTTGTTCCTCTGGTGTAACTCCTTTACTGCCGCTATAAAAAATGGCACATGTTGCCCCTGAGGCATGGATCCTCCATGGGAAATCAGAGGAGGGAGATGGGAGGAGACGGGACCATGCTGCACTTCACCACCTTGGGAAGCTTGAGGGAGGCTGAGATACCTGTGTCGGTGTGCATCTGCATGCATGTATATAAGTGTATATAGATCTATAGTGATAGATAGATATGTCTCACAGAGAGTGAATAGTACTGCCAAGGACGAAATCTCTAACCTTAGTCTCAGGGATGCCAAGGTCACGGCAACAGCAGCTTTGCTGCACCTGGAAGTCRCCTGGGTGGACGGGAGGTGTGCATTTAATGCATAGCATCTCTTCTTGCAGAAAAAGAGCATAGCATCCTGGTTTGATTTTCCAATTTTCCTCATTTTCTGAGTGCTGTTCCAGAATAATGCCCCAAGGGGAGTGCTCTGAGCCCCCAGCTCTGTGCCACGGTGTCCTGCTGTATGCGCCCAGCTCACCAGCTTTGCTGCAACACAGTTTGCACCAAAAGAGACAATTAAAAAAAAAATAATTAAAAAAGAGCACTATTTTTGGGCTAGGATGATCAGGTGTTTTTCAGCATGAGTGAAGCCAATGGGACAGTGCTCTTCCAGCATCGTTTTTGATCTCAGGTGAGGAGTTTGGGCTGTGATGTACTCTGTGAGCCAGGTAAAGCTGCCTCCCACAGAACTGGCTTTTCAATGTACATATTAGAGTATATTTGCAATGTAAATTAATAAGTGCCATCTGCTTACCTCYGATGTTATGAGAATGTTGTCTTGTGACTGGCTACAAACAAGACAACATTGAAGAGGTAACACCTGCTGGTACATATTACTGCAATTTATTTTCAAACATTAGAAGATTATTTTGGATGGGAGAAATAGGTATAATCTCCTCTTGCTATGTATTAAGTGCTAATGAGAGGCACGTGTGCGGATTGCCAGACGACATCTTCGAGGAATAAACAGTAAGGATGAAGTAAAGTGCATCCAAGGGCAGAGAGACCTTGAGAAGGAGGCCCTACCTCTGCAGCTTGTCCATGGGGGGACAAGGGGATGTTTAGCTGGTGAAAAGTTGCTGCTTGTCAAATGTAAAGCTTGCTGCAGGAATATATTGATTTCAGGTAAAAGAGCCCTAGAGGTAAAAAAAAGAAAGGTCTGTCAAAACATCCCACTTTAGCCTTTGGGGTTGGGATGGTCTGAATTTTAATTTCAAAATCACGGCCTACTTTTGAAATGGAAATTACTCTAATGCTGAGACAAAGATGAAATCTTTCCATTTTAGCAAAATAAAATCTTTCATTTGACCCCAGATACACTTTTTCCCAGTTTTCCCAGAACAGAAATAAAATCTAAAGAAATAGATAGTAGATAAAAAACTGGGATCCTTGCAGACCACCAGTTCTCATTTCCACTCGATGTTCCCAAGCTGACATCCAGCCTCCCATCATACCTCTTTATTTTTCTCATCCCCTTATTTTTCTGCAGATTGGCAGCACCACAGGGCAGGGACTCACAGGCCTGGGTTTTAATATCTGACAGCACGCGGGTTATGAATTCCAGTGTGGCTATATAGGTATTTATGTAGGTAATTGTTATGTTGGTGACTAGCTTTTATTTTATGCTGCCTGAAGCATCTTGAGGTGAACAGGCAGGAGTGCGGTGCCAATGTGTCCGCTCGGGAAAAGCTCCGTTGTGAAAGGTATGGCAGCTGAACTGCTCTTACCAGGGTGTAAGCAATGCTGATTTTCCYGATTTTCTGCAGCCTGCACAGAGCGAGGTGTGCAGGACAGGGGTTTCCCCCAATGCAGGACAAGGACGCTGRGGGGTAGACCTCCTGCCCAAACCTAAACCTGCAGAGGTGGAGGAGCTCCTGGTGAGCTTGGGCACGGGAGAACAGAAGTCAGGTAAGATTTTACAGAGGAGAGGGCTTTTCTAATGGAGAGGCAAGGTGAGAAAAGGAGARACTGGCTGCAGAAGAGCAGGGGCCTCACTGCTGGGCAGTTCTCGGGCTGCCAGAGCAAACTGGGAATGGGAAACATTGGAAACATTCATGATGCTAGACAAAGAAGGGAATGAATGAGTTTGGGGATGCTCCACAGAGCTGGGGTGCACGTCGACTTCTGCAGAGAGGTCAAGGCAGGGATAAGTGTCTTGTTCTCAAGAGCAAGAGCTTTCGATATGACCCTGAAGAGGGGGGTTTGGAGCCTGGAGCAGTCTTCAGGCTCATCCTTGGGGAGGTCGGGGAAGCCTGAGCAAGCAAGCCATGAGCAACCTCAGAAACATTTCTCCTGGGACATGTGTTGAGTGAATTTTCTAACAACAGTTATTTTTGAGAGGCTTGTTATCGATGTTACTAAGCAAACGTGGCAGCTCCYCTTCCTCTGCTGCAGACCTACAGGGAGCAGTTTTAACGTGGTGCACCCAGGGGTGCGATGCATGGCAAGGCTCTTCTTACCCTGGGTGCAGGGTGGACCACAGCCATCCTTGGCTCGGTAGCAGGACAAAAACAGCAGACTGGAGTATCAGCAGTGCAGGTAAGTTGTGTGGAAGCATTTTGCTGCATTGCGTGTAACTGAACTGCTGGAGTCCCAGCCGTGTGGCGGTGGCGGCTCAGAAGCAATAACTGGAGGAGACCTCTCATGGAAGATGATCGCACAAGTCATCTAAGCTGGAGGAGGCAGAAATGACCTAAAGCACCGGCAAATCTACCTGGGAAAGCATCACTGTGTATTCACCTGGTCCTTATGGTCTTTCCCTAAACATACACCCCTGTTATAGACCATAACTGGCAGAGATGCTGCTAGAGCTGTTGCTGTTAGACAGGACCCTGGGCTAAGCAGATCTGAGTAAAGAATTGCTCTCTGTCACTGGTGGGAAAGACTTTTATGCTTATTCTTCATTTTAAAAAGGATTTTTACAATGAAAAGGCACTGATGGAAATTTTTCCCCCATCTGACTGACTTCTGTGTCATTTTAAGCAGAGGGGCAATGGTGAGCTGGCATGAGGATACCCTTCAGTGCAGCAGGCTACTGTTGCTTCCACCAAGGTTTTGGGGCAAAGCAGAGAAGGCCAGGGTCTGGAGCATCAGCAGGGTGCTCATGCTTGCCGTCTCGGCTGCATCTGAAGCACTGCTGTCTCCTGGACATCCCTCCCCGCTGCCCCATCTCACCCATGGCCCTTGCTGGAGGGGTCGGGGAGCTGTCGGGGCCATTTTCGTTAGATAAAGCCTTTCCTGCATGATGTGCCTCCACTGTGCTTCCTCCTCAGTTTAAAACTCCCAGTCCTTTAAATTATCCTGGTGATGTTCAGCTGCCTCTCTGCCCCTTGGCCACTTTCCATCCCTTCCGCTTCCCTCCCCAAAATCCAGGGTGATACAGTCAAGCCTTAATGAAACATTACCGGTGACTCAG
The DNA here is from genome assembly GCA_035582835.1 of Phoebastria nigripes. NCBI lineage: Eukaryota > Metazoa > Chordata > Aves > Procellariiformes > Diomedeidae > Phoebastria > Phoebastria nigripes. Next base: position 51,128 of record JAYKAV010003468.1, on the reverse strand, counting down.
GCCCGCTGGCTGTTATGAGTGGCACATGGCCCAGCGCAAAAATGCCATTGCGGGTGTTTGTTTGCACTGGAAATCACGGGCCGGGGAGGGAGAAGGGTGTCGGTGGCAGCCGCAGGGCACTGCTGCCTCGCCGCTGGCACAGCCCCGTGCCACGGGACATTTTGCAACCGCTGCTGATGTGGGGGATGCTGGGGGGGCAGGGGGGGATGCTGGGGGCAGGGGTATGCTGGGGGGCAGGGAGGGATACCCAGCAGGGAGGTCGACACGGCGTGTGGTGGTGGTGGTGGCAGAGCAGCGGGTTATCGGTGCTCCTTGTCCCCAGGGCTGGGCAGCTGCCAGAAGAGGGCTGACCACAGCTGGATTTCCCGGTAAAAATAACTCCATGGCATAAACTTTCACAGGAGGAAGGGTAGAGAGCAGCCAGGGTCTKAATCCCTCCCCTCTGCCACATCAGCAAACATCTGCCTGGGCCAGCATGAATCAGCAGAGGCTGGGGGCAAGCAGGGGGGAACGACTTAGGTTGACACTGGTAAAACCCAGGGGAAGTTTTTGGGGTTGAAAGGAAAATAAATACTGGGCTAAACTGATTCACAGAGGACCTCTGGTCCTCTTGCTCACTGATCATTTGCATAAAAGCAGCAACAATGGGGGAAGGGGAAAGAAACAGAGGAGGTGATGAGCATGCCTTTCCCGAGAAGAGTGGGGGAAGACGGCCTTGCCCCGGGCGGTGATGCTGTTTGACTTTGTGGTATTTCTTTTGTTTTCCCTCTGCATCCCAGCCACCCAACAGGATGGGGCCTGGCTGCCTATGTGGCATTGGCATGAGCCCGTTTGCTTTGCCGGGGCGTGGTGGGAGCTGCTTTCCCACACCAGCCACCAGCCTGGCGGCTGCTGCCCCTCTTCCCGAGGGGGGCTGGCTGATGCAGCAGATCCCATATGCACAAGACTGACTGCAAGCCACGGGTTGGGAAAGGATGACCCGTGTGTCCCCGATGATTGCCATTTCCACCTTCCCACCAAGACTTTTCCCTGGATGGTGCTGGCTGTGCTTCTCCTCCCTGTGATCTGCCATCGGTTGCAGTCACCAGCCGGAGGGTGCAGCCGGCGGGTTGCAGGGGATGCTCTTGGCCATCGTAGGGTGAGGTTGCAACCATGCAGCCACCTTGCCAAGCAGGGAGATACCGTGCCCGCCCCACTGAGAAGAGGGCACCGTGAACACACCGCGCTCACCAGCTCCTTCTCTACAGGATGTGGTGGCAATGCTGTCTCCGTTTGGTGTTTCCCAGGTCATGCCAGTGGTTGATTCCTTTACCCTGCCAAAGCTTGCTTGTTTGGTGGCACTGGGAGGAGAAGCCAGTAGTTTTCCACTATCCCCGGCATTGGGAGGCACAGAGCAAGCACTGAAAACCTGGCGAGGCTCCACGGCAGGTTCACACCTATTGCTTTCGCAAGACGTGCGATGATAAAAACCCCGAAAGGCAAAGAAAGGCCATTGCTCTGATTCACTTAGCATGCTGCAAGCTGTCTTGTTTTGTTCCCTCTCTTCATTTTTCTTTTATTCCCCCGTTTTGGGAAACGAGAGGGGGGAACATTTCGTATTCCCAGGCTATTTCAGGCAATTGCAGCATTAGTGTCTCAGGTAGCCTGACCCTGACACCCCGCTCCTGTCCCAGCACTCGCAGCGAGCCTAGGATCTGCATATTGGCTGTGACACTTCCTAATTGCTCAAGATGGATTGCTTAAGAAAAAGCCTTCCATATGGTCCACAGGATTTAATTTTTTTATTTCCCCCCCCCCTTGCTTCTACAACTGTTACAGGAAAAGATATTTTTCCCCCTGTTTGACATATATGTAATCTTCTTCTGATACACAAATGCCAGATGGCACTGCAAAAAGATAATAAATGTGTCTGCAGCCTTCGACAGTTAAGTCTGAGAACCTTGAAAATGGCTACAGAGGGGCTGGGTGTGGCTGGGCTCGGGGTTTTTTGGGGGGGGTTGTTGAAGAGGAAGCATGTCACCAAAGGTGGTTAGGGCAACCTGGAAATGCTCCGTGTCTGCCCCATGCCCAAGCCCTGCCGGGCATCCCGGTCCGGGGTTTGCACCGCGCTGCTTTCAGYGGTGAGCAAACCTGAGGAAACCCGAACAGCGGAGGGATGCTGTACTTAAAACTACCTCTGGGAAGAGGCCCTGAGATGCAATGAGCAACAGGGAAAGCAAACTCCAGAAACCTGATGACTGAAAGCTCATTGCAGTGAATGGGCATCTTATTGCTGGGTTTGGACTGACTTTGGATTGGGTATTTAAATCCCCTGGGAACGGTGCTGTGAACTCAGCCCCGTCTGCTGCAAGGCGGGCAGCAAGGGTGAGCGAGGCAGTCTTTAATTTGGTTAGGAGCACCATCCCATAACCATATTACCGTATGTAAATGTTGCTTAACATTAATCTGCTACCATGCTTTCTCTAATTACAGGGATGAAAAATGACTGTCGTCTTGCTTTGTGCTCTGGGATAACCTTGGAAACGTGGTCTGTCACCACAGCAAGGAATTTCCTCCTGAAACCTTTGTTTAATAAACAGATACAAGAGCAATCGTGTTGCAAAGCACTTTCCTGGAAAAGACCAGATTAATTTTTTCTCTGCTGAAGCTGCGGGGGGAAGGGAGGCCGTCTGTCTTCACGTGTTAAACTCCTTTTCACGCTTGGCGCGGTGACTCGCTCCCGACGCAGAACAGCGAATGTGCTTTCCTGCCGAGGCGGCTCATCCTCGCCGGGGCCAACCTCGCTGCCGGCTCGCTGCAGAGCCGCAGCAGTGCTTTCACCAGTAGACCCCTCCAGCTGCTTGGATATCTCCACGCTGGGCTTCGCYTCTTCCCTACCATCCATGGGGGATGCAGGCAGGGATCAGGCAGGACCTCCCCACATGTGCTCCGTTAACTTGTCCCCCTGCTGAAGCATCCCATCATTTCCTTCTTTTATCTCTAGTAGGCACCTTCCAGAGCTGCCTACCTCCACCAGCCCTCATGCCGTAGCTGATGGCCTCCACAAACCCATTTTTTAGGAGAATGAATGGTTTCCAGCCTCGTCTCAGGACCAGCAGCACGCATCACCTCTTGCATGATGCTCCCTTCGGGCAAAACACACCTGCGATGAGCTCGGCTCAGCATCGTGCTGCCTGCATTGAGCACAGGTCAGACTAGGGACCTCCGGAGGTCCTTCTGGCCAAAATATCACTGCTGGTGACCACAGATCCATTGCGGAGGGTGCTTGGGACATCAGCGGTGGGAAAGGCTGCCCGACTCTTTGGCTGGCCGCCTTCGATCCACAGCCCCATCAAGGAATTTTCCACAGCCTTTGTACAGATAATCAGTCACGCCATCCCCAAGCAAGCCGATGGCCTGTGCATAAGGTTATGCAACTGTTTTTTAAAAGCTGTACCATAAAATGCAAGCTATACGGGAGGTGGAAGGGCAGGTAAACCTGCTTGTGCATGAGGAAATTTAACTGGCATTGCTTTTATTATGCCTAGTCCAGAATAACTGCCCRCGCAGGCACGCTTTTTCTAGAGCAAAGGTTTAGCCTTATGCACCTGATGTGATCTCTCTGACGGGGAGGTGTCAAGCAGAGAGGTGTGGGATGTGCCCAAACGTGGGGCTGCAGCCCTTCCCGGGTGGGAGGAGGCCTCCCCGCGCAGCTGCACGTGTGCAGGAGGAGGTTTGCTCTTTGGTCTCTGCTATCACCTGAGACCACCTTGGAAACCATGCAGCTTTCCTGCAGAACGAAGCAGGTTTGGATATCGCTGCAAGTTCACAGGTGCCCTTCTTAGCCTGTGCAGGGCAAGTCTGCTAGATGTCTGCATCTGTCGGGGGGCGACTGTATCTCTCCAGCTTCCCGCCAGCTGCTGCCATCAGTTCTACTTCGAGTTATGCATTTTTCTGCTGGGTTTTTTGATAGGTGCACCTCTCCTGGTGCTCCACAGTTGAAGCGAGGGGTCCTCTGTCACGGGGTCATTGCACCCCGATGGTGGATATGAACCTTGCAGGCTCTCTAGACTACCAAATGTGAGGGGAAATGGAAAAACGAAGCCCCAGAAAGACATTGCCTGCTTCCCTGTAAATACTTGGTGCCATCACTCTTCCTATCGTTTGCCAGGAAGCCCTGAACTGCTTTCAAACTTTATTTTTAACAGAAAAGGCGGGAGTTTGCCACAAATAGCATTCTTCCTGCCTAGGGGCACATAAGCCAGGGAGGAAATATTTGCTGGCTGACCTGCAGCCAGCAACGTCTGGGCTTTTCCAGAGGCAGCTGACAAGGTTTGCCAAGGAGACCTTGGGCAAATGTGCTGCTGATTCAGGAAACATCCGACCGTGGGTGTTTTACGGGTGCTTGCAGAGTGCTGCTGCAGATCCTGCGCTCTCACAGGGTTAAACAACAGCAAAAACACTGGGAAAATGTTAGTGTCGCTTATATCAGCTCAAGAGCTGTTGAGACAGCAAAGCGGTTATTAGATTTGTCTCTAACATTTATTAAGTTTGTGTGTGTCTCTGAGATGTTCATGCTGCTCCTATGTGTATCTTTGGACATGTCAGCTATACCAAGGAATTTCCAATTATCCTGTCACCTACAAGATAAGGTGGTCTCAAATAGGTTTTTTAATTTCTTGGGGGAAAAAAAAAAMCCAAAGGAGAAAAGAAGCTCAGTGATCCTCTATTTTAAATGGCCTTTGAATAGCAAATGCAAACTCTGTTTCATCTCAGTAAGCGAAAGGAGAGCACATACACGTGCGTGTGCGTGCTCACACACATGCGTGCATACCAACACCACCCTGGGCAGATAACACTCCATCACACCTTTCTGCCCTATCTTTGACATTTCTTCTTGGGCTCTGCAGAGAATTTTGCAGACAAAGAAGAAACAGATAAATTTGGGACACTTTCAGAGTTGGTTGTTATTTTTTTTTTTTTTTTTCTTTCCTGCAGTGCTTCTGACAGTCTGGAGAAGTTCCCCTCAAAATATGTGTGCAGTGGTGCAACAAGTGGGCAATAACATTGGCTCTTTGTGCAGAATTTCACTAGGATTTCTGCTACGTGTGCCCTCCCTGCTTCCCCAGGCTCGTAGGCTTTGCCACGTGCAGAAATGAGGACGGGAAGGTGCATGCAGCTCTGTTTCGCTGACCTGTGCCTTGGGTGACTTGGGGTTTCCAGCTTGCTTAAGGAGTTCAGAAGTGCCCAAGGCTCGATTTCAAAAGGCATTTCATTTCTGACAGGCAGGTGAATTTGGTGCTTAACTTCCAGTGAGATCTAACTAACCAGCCTGAGTGCCTTTACAGTTCTCGCTGGGCACCTATCTATATCTTTAGGTAGAGCAATAYGGGGGGAAATGTGGCTTTTAATAGCTTGTGAGTCACGGCGAGGCATGCCTGCGCTGCAGGCGAGCAGCTGCACGGCAGAGACAGACCCAGGCGACTTTTAAACCCTCCCACACCACCAGCCGTCTGGCTGGGACCAGCCTGGGCGAAGCTGCCCTGCTTCCACGGCATCGGGGAGCAACGCGCAGGAGCATCCTGCAATCCAAAGGCTAGCAGCCTGGCCTCAGGCTATTAAAAAAATGATTGATTTACCAGCGCTGTCTTTGATTTGCCCTCCTAGTGAACGCACGTTCCCTGGGAAAGCCATGGGCTGAACTCAACAGAGGCACAGCGCTGCGGGGATGGAGGGGAGCGCGGGGCTTACTGGGAGCTGCTGGAATCRGCAGCAAAAATACTCAGCTGACCAACTATGACAAGAATGAGCAGGTTTAAATTACAGCAGGAAGGATTTTGGTCAGACATCAGGAAACACTTTCTACCAGTAGGAAAAGTGAAGCATCAGCTACAGAAAATAGCTTTGAGTACGTCGCAGAAACCAACAGACTCTGAAAGGGAAACTGGGACGTGCCTGTTGCGGTGGTGAGGTTAGTCATGGCATGAGGAGATTGATGTGCAGCTGTGGCTGAGCTCACCCCTGCAGACGGGCTCTGAAGCACTTTTGTGTGTATCCTAAAATCAGTGTTAATTGGCACGAAGCTGGAGATGGAGAGCCTAGATGGGCTGCTGTGTCTCATACGGAAAAGAAACAGAAAGTGCACTGGATGGGGATGGAGATGGAGATGGGGATGGAGAAGGAGATGGGGATGGGGATGCGGATGGGGATGGGGTTGGGGATGG
>JAYKAV010003468.1:0-44311 GCA_035582835.1 Phoebastria nigripes | reverse complement strand
ATGGGGATGGGGATGGGGATGGGGATGGGAATTGGGTTGGCAATGGGACACAAAAGTGTGACTGTAAGGCCTGGGGGAACACAGCTTGGTTCCCAGCTCTCCTGCACTTCCCACATGACCCAAGCAAACCCCTTAGCCTCACTGCACATCCTTTTCCCATCTCTGCACTGATGTTCTGAGCACTGCCTTCCCTTGCAGTGTCATTGTACATTAAATGAGCTGTTTAAAGCCTGTAGCAAACAAGCCTTACAGAGATATTTGCTATTATTCCTGATTGTGTGGACTCTAGGGTGACCAATTATCATATTTCCCTGTGATCAAAATGTTAGTGGTTATCATAAAGGATGCTTTAGTATTTAAGACAGATACAGACTCTTTTAACAGCATTTATTTCTGAAGAACCTTCATCTTTACTCTCTCTCATGACAGCTGTTTTTTGAGTCATGAGCTGGTTGCAATTACTTTGCCTCTGTAATTCCATCTTCCCCACACTCTTCCTGGCTTCAGCGCCACTGGAGGATGGTCACCTGTGTGGAGCCGTGCATGAAAATTGGATCCCAGCTGCAGGCAAGGCTAGGAGGAAGTGAACGTGGAATATTTCAATTTAAAGTGTGTTTATTGTGCATTCTGTCACTGATTTGATGTAAAAAAATTTGCATGCAAATGACAGCAGATTTGCATCTCTCCTTTCATTGACTGCAGATGTTGAAAAAAATGTATTTGAGGGGTTTTTTTTTAAGCTTTCAAAACATCTTAGAGGAGATTTTGGCGGCTGCCCTATTAACGCATCTATGTAAATATGCTGACCTCTCCTGAAAGCTGCAGGCTGACGCCAGGGCATTTGCACAGAGATGTTTGCTGCAGCACTCTGCAGTCTTTGCCTTTCTAAGATTTTTGGAAAGATGTGGTGCTGACACCCTTGGACATGGAACCATGTCTCTTATAAAAATGTATTTTTTACATAGAAACACGTGGAAGGATTTTTCTGAGTACCGTGAGGATGCTAGTTGTTTTTTATAACAGTTATAATGGGTTGAAGAAAATTCTAAGCAAGGCTCTAAGCAACCAGGAGGCATCCAGAGAGTTTTGGAAGCATCTTCTTCCATTGACAGTAGTGGGCACCAAGATCAAGGCAGCCTTGGGCAACAGTGGACTGAAATTGCTCGTCTTCCCCTTGAACTGGGCAGGTGGTTGAGTGCATCTTTGGCAGCACAGGAGATGGGATGGGACCTGCCTGGGGGGTGATGCCGGCTTTGCAGGGATCCCCTGCCCAGCCCGTCCCCGGAGCAGGGCTGCCTCCGGGGACCAGCGACTGTGGTCCCTGGGTTGTATGCAGAGCAGGTTAAAACACCCTTCCTTTTTTTCTGGGCAGACCTCATTTGCAGAAAAGCTGGGCCTGCTTATCAGAGGACTGGTGCATATTTACATACACGCTGTGTACACAAAATTATCTGGTGTGGAGCACTCTGCTTTGCCTATGCTATAAGAGCTCCCAGAGCAAATTTGCAACCCCAGCAGGACTGATGAACAGGGTGCGTGGTGGGTCCTGAAAACCATTCAAGCGGTAGCTGTTTTACTCTCCTAATCTCCTGAGCGATGAGTTGAAAATTTAGCCTCTCGCTTGACTTGATTTATTCGTCGCCTGGGCTTCAACCGCTGTGCAGGAATCAAGGACTTTCTTTCTCTCCTGTCAAGGTATTTTTTGACCAGGGAAGCTAGAAAAATGACCAAAGGGGAAAAAAACCAAAMCAAAACAAAACAACCAGCAAACATAAACAGGAACAAGGCAGCTAATGAACCAAGCTTTGCTGAGGTTGCTGCGACTCTACAAAAAATTGGCAAAAAAGTCACTCTTCTAAAACTGCCAGGTTTAAATAAGATGCTATCTGTGTAGAGATTTTTTTAACGTTAGCTCTGCATCTGTCTTCAGCTAAGAGATATAAATAGATTTATACCTTTCTCTCTATGTATATGATTTTATATATAGGTGTGAGTGCACATTAAGTGTATGCACATGTATGTGTATATAAAATATGCACACTAGCTAGATAGAGCCATCCATCTATCAAGTTATTGGCCTATCTTGTGCTCATTTGAGAAAGGGTTTAAAAGGAATTGCCTAAATACATAATACATGCTGGGTTTTTTTTCTTTTTAAGAGATGAATCAAGTCAAATGCTATGATATAAATTTTTAATACCCCTATGACCTGATTTTTTTTCCTCTTGAGCAAGGAAGTTAACAATATGAAATGTCTTTCTGTTGTCTCTAATCATGGGCTGATTTGATAAGCTGTAATTATTATTCATATTTGAGATCTGCAGCTAGGGAGATGCAGGAGGTGTGGGGACCATTGGGATGTTTACATTTATTATTATTTATTACTGCTGTGAATAAAAGAATAATGATTTCAGAGATTCTGCCAAGTAGTTCAGGCTGCAAATTTAACCCATTTAAAAACTGTTGCAATCCATTTGCATGTGATGGATTCTGGGTCTCATTAATCACACTTTTCAGTTCCTTACTCCGTTGGAGGGTTTGGGAAATTGGAAGAAATGGAAGGAATTATTTTTGTAGGCCCTACCAAAACGCATTGTGTTTGTTGTTTGACCTTGGGCACTGTGTCTCCTTAGGAACAGTGGAAGAAGACTGTGCAAGGAGTAGTCATGTCACAGCTGCTGTTGTGGTTATTACTGTTCGTCATCTTACCAGATACAGCATTCAAAGGCGTGTGGTGAGCAGAGAGAGAGCTGTGATCCCTGTTATTATGGATATCCAGTGCTTTGTAAGTGTCTTGGCAAAAGTGAAGGGGTTTGTTAGGTGGGAAACAGTGAACAGCATCTTCAATTCAAGAGCAATATGTGCTTGTGTTCATTTCAGCACTGGTCCTCGTGTCCAAACCCATAAATCTTTGGCCATCTCGGAAGTGTCAGTGTCCTTGAAAATGTCCCAGTGGCTGCACAGAGTTAGACTGAACATCCCAAAGGTTGTTTTTAAGCCTCTCAGATGTCTATGCAAAAAAGAGGATGCATGTAAGATGGATGCTTAGCAAGGTGCTGGGGGTGGTGGAGAACGGCTCAGTTAGTTGTGATTTAGAGAAAGGAGAAAGTGGAGAAGATGGGCCCTGTCTCGCGGCAGGGGCTTTGCTGTAAATACAGAGCCACTTTCATTGATGATGGCCCAAGTCCCCCAGGCCTTTTCAGGGAGAGAGTGGTGGAGGTCAGCTCATCCTGGGTCAGGTTTGGTATGCACCACTGCAGAGCCCTTCATTGCACACTCTTTTGTGCTGGAGAGATATCTTTCAGATCTGGAACAAGCATGGCACCAGCCAAGGAACAAAACAAATGTGTTTGTAGGCTACTGATTAATCTTTCAAGTGATGTATGTGCTTTGGGCTGCTCCACTTAAAGCCTTTGACATCTGTGGGTGTATGGGTGCAAATACATTGCTTATTTGTTCCTCTTACCCTCCTGAGTCAGAGCCAGAATTACCTTCAGTCATTACTCTCTCCTGTCTTCGTAAGTATAGACTGTCCTTGAAAGAGAAACAAATGCATCTAAGTAACATCCCTTCTGAAAAATGTGGGTGTAGATTCCAGGAAGAGATGCTTTCATAAAACTCATAGTTGTAGGAGGCTTAGCCATGTGATGGTCAGAAACACCAGAAGGAAGAGATCTGCAGCCAGAGGCCATGGCTTGAAAAAGACATGATCGATTACAAGCCTGAAATGTCGCTCTGTGGAAGGAAGAAAATCAGCGTGATGCTCACGGGGAGCAGCGCGGTGCAGCTGCCCATGGCTCGCAGTGGAAACCAACTCCTGAGCAGGCATTGGTGTCTCTTGCAGAAACTCTGGTACCCAGTTTCTACCCAAAGGTCTGTCGGTTGGTGGAAATTTTGAAGATGGTAATAAGGGGCTGGGAGGGCCAGTAAGACATTAGGGAGTAATGTTGCAGGGGGTTAAGAAAAGCTATGGCATTTTGGTGCCATTTTCCCTATTCTCAGTTTCCTGAAGTTGAATCTTCTCTGTAATGTACTCAGAGGCAAGGAATTCATCTCAGAACATAAAATATACAGATCTCTTCCAAACAACCACATTTTAAATGAAATCAGAGTCCCCTTATGTTGCAGCTTTACATCTCTCTGTCTTCAAGTATTTTGCATGTTAAAGGAGAACTTGAATTTAAGACTGTCCGCACCAACATGACCTCCAACAAATTACGTGTCCTGGATCCCTCTTTTCCAGTGAAGGCTATGCCAGACTTCATGTCTGCTAGCTCTCTAGTCCTTCCTCTTTACCTTCCTTCGTTTTACCAGTGCAGAAGTTTGAAGACGTGAGCCACAACATATGCCATTGTCCCTTCCTAGAGATGAACAAAGTATATTGTTATGCTCCAAATGTGATACTYTTTTTCCCCTGTTAAATGTTTTCTAGCTGCATAGACCAACCATCTGTTTCTCCTTCTCTCTTCTCTCATTCAATTCTTTGCACGTTATTCAAATTAATTATCAATTAAGAACTGGAAAGACTGGATAATCAAATTACAGAATGGTAAGATGGTCAAAGTAACACAGCACCTTATTAAAAGCCTCCAGATATTTAATAAGACAATAAATTCCTGATCTTCTGTTCTAAAGATGAACCTTCAGCCCAATAAATGAAAACAGAGTGACATGTATCTCTTCTTGGTCATTTATTTATGAACATAGGAAATGACATTGACTAACCCCCTTTCCATTCCAGATTTCAGATTGCGATCTTCTCCTCTCGGATGTCAAACTAACCCAGATAATACAACAGCTTGAGTCTCAAGACATTCCCCAGAGAGCTAAGAAAGTTCTCCGTTATTTTTTTGTGCTGAAGTGAATCTGGTTTATAAGGCATGAAATTAGCTGTCCTTCAGCTCTGTGGTTATCCCAAGAAGAGGAGGGGGTCTGTTTTTGGGGCAAAAGCAGAGCAGCAGTGCTGGCTGCTGTGCCCTTGGGCAGCCATCGGAGCGTGCAGTTGGACCGTCTTTCAACACCCCTCCGTCGAGCAGTGCTCAGAGAGAGRAATTTATGAGGCTTGGCAGTAGGGTTGGCACGCAGGGCATGCCCAGGGAAGATGAGGATGGAGGAGAGCTGATTGTGCCCTGTGTGATACCTGAGAGATTCTGGCTCTGACCATCTGTACAGTCTGATGTGCCTAAACCTTTCCTGCAGTAATCCCTCTGGCTGCTTTGCCTCCTCTTGTATATACAACCACATCACGTGGTCGCAAAGGTGGTGGCTCATCCTCAGCCGTGAAAGCATAGATTACCCAAAATTTAGGGCTGGAAAGGGCCAGAAGAGATCACGTTGTCTGGCTGTGAGCCCCAGGGAATCAAGTCCACCTACCCCACTCTTGGTGACCAGGCTGCCACCTCTAATAATTTGGTAGCTTTCATTTTCAACTGCAATTTTACTGATGGGACTTGAGGGCAGCTTTGCAACTGTGCCAAGAGCACAGATGCCCTGTAAGCCCCCTTTGCTCTGGGGAAGCATCCTTAAGGGGCTGCAGCTTCAGTTAGCTAGGCCCCTTGGGTCTGCGGCAGCCAAGAGTAAAGTTGTATAATTAACACAAATGGTCGTCGCCATTTCGTGCGGTTCCTGACGACGACTCATTTGCTTCAATATTATCCCCATCCTTTTTTTCTCCCTCCTCCATCACCCCCCGCCCTCAACCCAAATTCGTCAGAGCCTCGTAGCCATCGCAGCCTGCAAAGCGTCCTCTTCACAWTCTCTTAACGCAATTGCACATCATTAAGCGGTACATTTACATGTCAGACTAAACCCACTGTCCAAGCTGCTCGTTCTGCTTTGTGCAGCGCTGTGCCAGGCGTCCTCCAGAAAGGATGCAAATCACGGCACAGAAAACATATTACGAGTGGCATGCAAGATCTGTGCCCACTTTGCCCATTGTGTCAAGAAAACAGAAATGCTTGTCAAAATACCAGCTCGAGTAGGAGCTTGCGGCTTCTGGAGGAATAAAAGAACCATGTTGGCAAGCACAGGACTAGACAGGCAGATGTCCTCCTCTCCACCCACTAGAATTTTATTGGCAATTGAGTTAACAACCTCTTTGCATATGAAAGTAACGGAGAGGCACTGCTGCGGCCTCGCTGGCAGGAGGCTTGGCTGCAAAACCAGTGAGACATTTGACAAGGAAGCAATATGTTAGCAACATCTCTTCATCCGTGTTATCAGGGCCAAATTGCCACGGCACTTGCAGCCATGTGGAGGCATTAGATGCAAAGTGTTAGACGCCCTGCCATTCTTCCTCATCATTTTCTCCTTTCTCTTATCCCTTTTTCAGAGCAGCCTGGTCCTGACACTTCTCTTCAAGTGGCTCTGGAGCCAATCCTGCCTTGTGCTGCTGTATATCCTTAGAAAATAGGCTGCCAGGTGCTGAACACCCACATTTTGAAATGATGGCTCATGGTAATAAATGGTTCTAGGATTTTTTGTTTGGTTTTTGTTTGTGAAGGTTTTTTTAATTTTATTTTTTTCTTTTTCTGTAGAAGCAATTGCATTTTCAAGTTCTCCTTTAAGAGGTCACATTTCCAAGCTGATGAATGGGAGGAATACAGACTGGCAAAGCCCCTCTCCCCATTGAATCCTTACAACAGAATTTGTACCCCATAGCAGTTGTCCCCATACTCTTTAGATTTGCAGACTCTCTGAGCATCTGCAATGGAAAAGCAGACTTCTCTGTAGCGGGCTGACAATAACTTTGCAGCGATGACCTATATTTCGTGGGACTCTGGATACTGTGGTGTATCCAAACATGCCTGTGGACCCCCAGTAGAAAGGTGCTGTAGAGAAATCCAGAGTGGTCTGACTGGGCAGAGGAGCATAATCGAGTCAGCAGTCTCGGGGTTATTTTGGGGGACCCTGATGAGCTGCAGCCTGCAGCAGAAGCTCTGCCCTTGTGTTTACCAGGGAGAGAGGGAGGGATGGGGAATACTGTAGGAAACCTGCCCGATCTCCCACCCAGCCATCGAGCCCTCCCTCAAAAACCAAGCCCAACAACGCAGCAAGGCTTTGCAACAGAATTGTTTTCTCACCGGTTCCTTCCCACTCTCTTTTCAGGCTCATTGGGTTTAATAAGCCATTGCAAACCACCGGGGTCACATTCTGCTGTCTGTACAGCTTGGAGGTGAACAACTCTCCCATTAAGCATCAAGGGATTACGGAAAATTCCTGTACAGAGCTAAAGAATGAAATTGTGGCAGGAAAGCTGGAGGTGACCAGGTTTGCCCATCATCTTTCTGCATTGTCCCAGTGACTAACCACAGGCCCAGACAGCCGGTGTCCCTGTAGATCTTTGCATTGCACACTGTCCATGGGGACACCGTGAGCTCTCTCTAGGCTGGCACTGTATCTTGTTGTGTTTTCCCTTTTCCGCTCCCCCATGCCTTCTTCCCAAGCATCGCTCTTTGAGAAGTGTCATCAGTGCTGCTGTAGTTTCTCCCATAAAACATACAGGTAGACCCACTGCCCCTTCAGGCTGATGGTCAGTGCACAACATCTCCCAGGCCWTAACACATTTAAGTTCCCCATCTCACTGTCTTCACTGTGGAGATGGCCAATAAAGCCATCCTGTTTTAATGGCTAGGGAAGGGCATAGCTACTCTGCATGCAAGGTTTCTCACAACCCAGCTTGTCTTTCAGCTGTTATCAACTCGAGCCTGAGGTCTGACTCTACTAACCTTGTGTTTTAAAGCCTCCTCTTCCCTCGGGGTCAGCAGCACGCTGGCACGCCACGGCAAGCCGAGCTCTTTGTGCGACTGCAGTGTGTAAGCTGAAGATGTACCCTGGGGTTCCCCCAGGCTGCTCTCCTCACAGGTTTTCCCAGCTTGCCTGCCAGCCCCAGGTGGGACAGCACGTCTCTCCTGCCTCCCTCCTGCTCCACTACCCCTCTCTGACTTGTTGAATCATTGCTCCAGCTCTGAGARACTTCTAGGTCACAACGCTCATTTTGCAAGGATGAGAAAGCAAGCTTTTCTCATCGCTTCAGGTGCCCCAGGTGAGGCTGGGGACAAGTTGGCTGGTGGAGGGGTCATCTCTCCGGCGTCCTCTCCCTGGCATCCCACAGAATTAGCACTGAATCTAGAAAACACAAAGGTACTGAATCTAGAAAACTTGCTGAAAATCCCACCTGGTAATTTCTTTCTGCCTCTCCCCTTCCTCTGGACAATGGTCATCTCTCCTGAGCAGAGGTATGGACTGGTCATTCCTATTCCCTGCATCCCCAGGTAGACATGGCAATCTCTGTGTGATGACCAAAGATGTTGTACCTCGTGTAGGTGTTTTAAGTTTGTATGTTGCTCTGCTTCCTGAGCTGTGATGGACTTAAATAACAGCTGTTGATTGCATGTTGACTTGTTCACCAACAAAATATGCAACCCTTGGTGTCTCYTGCAAGGTCACTGCTCTAGTCCGAGGTCAGAAGCCCCTTGGTTCCTCCTTGATTGGGGGACAGAAGCACTGAAAGTCCTGCTGGGCTCTGAGCTCAGCAGGAAACCACGGGCAGTGCCGCAGCAGGTCAAGCCTAGGATTGGAGTCTGATGAATACTAGACTGCAGGAGTCAATCCAGCTGTGTTAAAGCAAAGTTYATAGTAGGCTCATGGCTTTTTTGGAGTGCATCTCCAAACACAGCCTGCCAGCCAGAAATTCCTGGTCTCACCATCTGGATTCTGCCAAGGGACAAGAAATGAAGGTTGCCCTTTGAGTTGTGGCAAGGGGAAGGAAAGGATGCTGTGGCAAGGGGAAGGAAAGGATGCTCTGGCAAGGGTCTCTCCTGTGGATGTCAGTGAATGAGTTCCCAAACACTTCTGCTCACTCCAGCTCCAACGGATGGCAGAAGAGCTTCCCAAGTATCTGGCTGGTGTTCCCATGTGAGCCTTTCCTTGCTGTCCGCCTGGATGCTTTTTTCAGTGTTCATTGGAGAATGTTTCTCACTTCCCGTGCAACATGTTGCCCTGCCTGGGAAAACGCCTGCTGAATTTTATAACCAGAGATGTTGCCCCTTGAGTTGCTGGTGAAGCTATCCCAATGCATTGCATAGCCATGTATGTCTACCGCTGCAACACACGCCCTGGGTATTTTTCCAGGGTAAAAAGTGCTACCACAGTTTCACATTTTGTCTTCACTTTTTCCTATTCTGTGCAGTACTCAACAGAGTACATATGTATTTGCTGTTGTGTTTCTCTTGTGTTGTCATGGACATTTCCAGTCTAGGATCCAGGGGCACAGGACCAGACATGCACAGCAAAATTCTCCTTTTTCTGCCGTATAAATTGCAGTCATGACCTGAGATACTCTGTCATCCCTCAGCAAGGGGACACCAGGTTGCTCACCCGTAGGTTACTCTACTCTCAAAACAAGGCTGGAAAGGGTCCATCAGAGATGTTCCCGCTGCTCTGCATGTTAACATGTTTCTGCCTCAGGCTGGAAAGGAAATAATCATTTATTTCAAATCTCCAGACGAATGTAGAACACCAGGGCCAGATTTAGCTGCAGTAGCTATGGCTTTCCCTGGTCTCTGGCAAATGTATAGCTGGATTCTACAAGTGCAACCTGGCTTGGGGTACGTTTAAGGAGAGCACCGTAGGYGGAGGGGGCACTGAATGGGTGAGAAATACCATGTCATCTGAGACTACAGCAGCTATGTGGGAGGATTTTGTGCTGAAGCCTAATGAGGAAGAACATTTGCTCCTCGTATTTTCCCCTGCAGATGTGATCCTTAGAGAGGACTGTGTAAGTCTCTGCTTTCTCTCAATGGCTTTCCATCAGTGAAACATCTGTTAATGTCTGGAGAGGCTTCCTCGTGGCACAGGTCTGTGGTAAAAGCTGAAGCATGGAGCTGTTTCCCAAAAATTTGGCTCCCGTTACATTTCTCTAAGATGAGTCCACACGGCTGTGTGGGTAACCCTGAACACGTGAATCAACACCAACAGACACACCGGTGGCTGCCCACATCTGCAGAGACCTGAAACACTGGCACCAAGAGCTGTGAACTTCCCCTGTGATGTGAAGATGAAAAGGAGGTCCTTCTTTGCACAGGTCCACCTTGCCCATGCACGATCTGCRGAAGGACACACTGGTAAGCAGGGACGATTACACCTCTTTCACCTCACCCAGATATTCCTAATGGGATCAATGGGACTACAATGAGTTGTCACCTCCGGAGGACCTGGCCCATAGTGTTGTGTCAACTGTCCCCAAATGTTGGTTGTTTAAAAGGCTTTTGGAAGCCAGACTTTGGCTCCAAAGTCACTTCAGTGGTTTTTAAAATGGCATCTTCCCTCTATCCCAGTGGTTTGGAGAGGCTGTTATCCCAATGGGGCACACCGTCACTCCACCAAAGTGCTTAAATACTGAAAGCCAAATTTTGGGAATACCGAAAGGTCACTTGGGTAAGTCTGCTCTTGGATATGGAGCACTTGTCTCTGGTCTCTCCYGTTATTACCTTAGTTCTCTGCCACACTTCTTTTCACAGTGTAGACCACATCATGAAACACATGAAACACAAGAGTGTTTGGAAGTTTGCTGTTGACATCCCATGACCAGTCAAACCCCCAAAACAAGCAAGGAAACCTCATTTTCCACTTCCCAACCTTTCATCACAAAGCCGTGCACCTCCTAATGGCCTGCATTCAACCAGAGCCTCTCATCAGCTCCTGAAGGAAGGCAGCTGTTAGAGCACTCAGCGTTGCTGTGTTCAATCACAACATCAGAAAAATGCATAAAATAGTAAAAGCAAACTGCAAGGTCTTCGCCGTTGCCTGAAAGAGAAAGGCTCCTGTCATGGAAAGCCAAGCCCTCCATGAGCATTTCTATATTCAATTTTCTGCTTGACAGTTTATTCCAAGTATCAAAGGCTCAAGTGTCTCCTGATAATTCCTTCTGGTCAAGGAATAAGCATCTGCTCTCTCTGATTGCGGGTCACTTCTTTCATGCAAAGCTTGATTGAGACATGCACGTCAAGGTCAGAAATGAGCCTGAGCTTGTATTGTTCATCTGAAAAAAAACCAAACCAAGCCGCAGAAAAAGAGATAATAACATGCCTTTAAAACGGACATGGGTAATGTGTCTTTCGTCGTGAGTAATTATGATGTAAAGAAGAGTCAATTGTGGCATTCTAATGCATTAATTACTCATTAGTCGTTAGGTTTATATATTTTTGCTGGAAAGGGATGGAGATGCTTGGATGGAAAGTGGCCTATTTGAAAGGCTGGGGAGATTAAAGGTTTAGAAAGAGAAGGGTGAATACGGTGTGATTGGAACATAAAAATAGAGCATTGCAACCAAAATAAATCACTCAATTATCAACAGGACCCCGCGCAGATMGTTGGCCAAGAACAGCTTTGCACAAACATCAGCTGCCTTCAGAATGCTTGGAGGTGACATGGCTGCAAAGTGTTTTGGCCTCTGGGGCTGTAAAAACCTGGGGTCTGCCAGTTTACTCATCTGCTGCTTGCAAGACTGTAAAAAGAAACTTGAAGAATCATCACCTGCCTTGCAAAATATCCAGTCCTGATGTGTTTGCTAGGTGGAGCCTTTTCTTCCCTGCTTTTGGGCTTTCACCTCTGCGAGCAGTTCCACAGTCATTTCCAATAACAAGCATCCCTCCCTGAAAAAGCACACGCCAGGCTTTCCATGTCAAATCAGCGATAAAGCTCTCGGGGAAACAATTTCCTCCGTGACATTTATAAAGGGAAATTCTGCCCGGAAGGAAGCACAGGCAGGGTGAGTTCCTGGCCCCAAATGCAATGAGCCGTTTAAATTGCTTGATGCAGTGGGCAGGCCCATCACAACCATCCTAGAGGGGCGAAAAAGGCATTTCTGAAATACTTATCTTTTTTTAAATACACTTTTCTTTTTTTTCTCGCACAAAACGATGTCTCTGATGGACTCCAAACAGAGCGTGGGCTGAACTCCATCCTCTTTCATCTGGATCCCGGAGGCGTTCTCACCCCCTCTCCCTCCACCTCCACACCCGATGTCCGTGCCAAGCGCATTGGGAAGAAGCTCCAATCTGGAGCACAACAGCACACACCCTGAAGCTAGCTAGCTAGCTTGAGAGACTACTGATGAGCTGTTTAAGTGCTTTCCTTTCGTTCCTGCCCAAGATTTGAGGCTCCATTTCCCTGTCCTAGCCAAGTGGAGATTCAAGAGGCAGAAGAGGATCTCCACTGGTCTCTCCCATGCTGCTGATGAGCATGTGGGCCACAGGGCTGGTCCCCATGCATCCCCTGTACCATGAGTGTCTGTGATGGCGGAATGAGCAAGCCACAGTCTGCACATCTGAGCAAGCCAGCAGAAATAACGTGGCCTGTGGGAATAGGTTGCCTCACCCCAAGGGCTGACCACACATGTTCTGGTGTTACCCCAATGCCCGGTCCAGCTGCAAGCCCAGTCTTGCTTTGGTTAAGATGCTGCAAGCGGGTGTGTCTGCCACCCATGAGGGCCCATTGGTAATAGATCACACTTTGTGATCTTGAACAGTGGGAAACTAAAATCTCCTGCCACACGTTGCCTGTACAATCCAGTTTAGGACCTAATGATGCAAGAGAGAAAGTATTGTGAAAGGAATTTAAAGCACATAAAGTCCTGAGGCTCTCCTGAGCCAAATCTACATAGCTCATCCCTGGAACAACTACAGAAGGAAATTCCTAGTGTTGAGCCATGAGATGCAGCAGATCGTATGCCTACCTGCCAGGGGTAGCAATTTACTGGGCATCGGCGGAGCACAGAACTGCTCTTGTAAAGCCATTGACCACCTCCATGGT
Organism: Phoebastria nigripes; assembly: GCA_035582835.1. Lineage (NCBI taxonomy): Eukaryota > Metazoa > Chordata > Aves > Procellariiformes > Diomedeidae > Phoebastria > Phoebastria nigripes. Next base: position 31,498 of record JAYKAV010003468.1, on the reverse strand, counting down.
ATTGTCCATGAGGGCTTTAATGCTGCAGACTGTTTCTGGTGAAATCAAGCAACAGAAGACAGGGAAGGTAAAACCTGTGTTCCTTGGAGAAGATCTGCACTTTATCAGCTGATGATCGAGCTTTGCTATCTCTTAAATAAATACTCAGTCCTTTGATGCTTTTAGTCCCCAAACTGTCTTAAGGGTGAAGCAAACGATGGCTTGGGAAAGTCAGTTTTCCGTATGAAAAATCAAGTCTTAGCCAGGAGGATGCTTGCTTGTCTTTCAAACACACTTCTCGCATTGGCCAGCAGTGACTTCTGAGATGGGTGACATGCTAGACACGCAYGGGCTGCGTACACCATGGGCTGTGGTGACTGTCAGCGGGCACCATGTCCTGGATGCTGCTGCTGCTGCTGGTGGGATGCTGCAGAGGTGAGAAAGGAGAAAACTCCTTGTCAGATTGTGTCATTCCAGCTTTGGGACAGTGGCCAGCTGGAGGGGTAATAAATTCGCTCCAGTCAAACAGCCAGCACGGATAACATATTAAATACATGGCTGGGGGGACCGCAGCCACAGTTGATGGAGATGCTGCTCTGCAGCCTGGACCCTGGAGCATCACCAGGCTGCAGAGCTACTGCTGCTGCTGCTGCTTGTCCCAGGGGTCGTATCCTCTGCCTCTTTGATCTCCCTCTGACCTTTGCTGTTACAGCTGGGAAAGCTGATCCTATTGATTTTATGTGGATTATGATTTTCTGTAGATTGCCCAGAAACCTGCTAATTGTGCACACAGCTATTTATAGTGTCTCAGAGTGGGAGTCAGAAATTTYTGATGGCACGAGAGGTTATCTGCACACACATCCACGGAGCTGACGCTTCTGTATTTTCTCTTAAGTGATGGTAGGAGATGTTTCAAAGTAGATATTTTCTATCCAGTTTGAAAGGTCTCTGAAATTTTCTGCCTTCTTTCAAAAGACAAGATGTCATTTTCTGCTGACCTTCTTAAATTTCTTACTGGGAAAAAGCTGTGTGTTTGTCGGGGGGAACCGAACAATAATTTGGGTCAGACCTGTGCCTGGACAGGGTTCAAGACACCATGAGTTTGGTCTCTCCCCTCATCATGAGCAGCTGGAGAAAGGTGTCAAGTCTGAAAAAAGAGGTTTAGCAGCTGCTCCGTAATACAGCCCTGCGTCCAGCTGTGTGACTGCACTTCACCCTCCCAAGCAGCCTCTGACTCTCCATCCTCCTGCATCTCCACCCCAGCTTTGGGTCGTCCGTATCTGCAGCAGGTTCAGGCAGTGGAGTAAAGCAGTGGAGTTCAATGGAGAGAGCACCGAATGGAGCCGGGATGCTCACTGCAGTCTTGATTAATTTGGTTATACAGTGATGGTCACATCATCTCTGCTGGCTCCTAGCAGCTTGGTTGAAATGTAGGTACTAAACCAACCAGCTCAAGCTGCATCTTGTGCTAAAAAATGCATTTGTGCCTCTACATTTGTTCCTTGCATGTCCTGTGTGGGTTTTCCGTGTCTCCTTGCCTTTGCTGAGAGAGGAAGTMAAAATAATTTTAGGTGCATTTAATAATTGAAAGCTTGGACACAAAAAAATCAGGGGTTTATTACAGCTATTGCTACAGGATTCTGCACCTTCCCACTCTGGCCCTGGAAGCCTCTGAGCTATTTGTTCCTTTCCTGGCTCCTTTTCTGCTTTTCCTCCTGGTGAAATTAAAAAGGAGCATCACTTGACCGATTTAGTCTAGGCTTGAACTCTGCAGTGCCAGTAAATATTGTTTCAGCAGCATCAATCCGTCATACTGAGCCCACTCAATACCTAGCCTGAACTGCTGCTCCAGTTGTAGTGCTTTGCAAAAGAAGATACCGCCTCATCACAGATGCAGCCCACTGACTTCTTCAGTGAAAAGAGGGATATATTTTTTTACATGCATTGGGTTAAGCGTTTCCTTGCAACAGCCTGGAGCAGTCATTCAGAATATTTTAAGAGTGTCTTTCATACTGTCTGAAATACCTGGCAGTGCACAAAGGCCGAAAGTGGGAGTAATTGACTGCAGGATTATTCTATACTGCCTGAAATAAAAGTAAAATGGCTGTGAATGTGACAGGGAGTCAGATCCACACCATAAGGTTCCTTGAGTCTTTTGGTGTAATTAGCCACTATTATCCAGGTGCCACAAGGCAGTACTTCAGCAAATCCCACATTGACTTGGAAATCATGGGCTAGAAGAAGATAATCAAGGTCTTGGAGACTGGGAGCTTTGAAGATTTGTAGGGTCATGGTATTTGTCCTCAGGCGGTGACCCTTGGAGATGGGTCTTTGACAGGGAAAACCTCCTGCGAGAATATCAAGAGGAGTTCCCGTGAACTTCAAAGGCTGGTGGTACAGCTCCTGCCTATGCTGCTCCAATGGCTGCAACAGTTGTGGGCTCTATGCATTTCACAATGTAAGTCCTTTTGAATGGCATATAGTCACCTGGGATCTTTCTGATTCCTGGAAGATGGATCCCAGAGCCCCAGTGGTATGTCAGACCATGTCTGTGTCTTGAGGGTATTCAGACCAGTTTCTGAAACCTCTAGAAGCTGTTTTATAGGACTTTTTCTTCTCCGGAGATGCTTGTCTCCATCCCTCAGTCATCTCTGAGAATTGTGTTAAATCAGCCAAGGCTCATAAAGGATTACAAAACCTTGCTGAAAGCCAGAACTCCTTGTAAAATGGAGAAGGTGTGTAAAAAGAAAAGGAGTGGGTGTGGTGAGAAAATGAAGAGAGGAGTGTCTCAGCTAAGAGGAGAAAAACCAACACCTTCTTGTCTGTAGAGGTGTACCCCTAACAAGGAATGGGAGACATCCATTCATGTGGGTGGATAAAGGGAGAGGAAGGGACACTTGATGACACTCTAGGAAGGTAAATCACAAACTAATCAGCTAAATGCTTTTTCATGCAAAATGTCATTAGCCTAAGCAACCTAGTGCCAAGCAGTATCACTGAGGCTGAAAATGATGCTGAAATCCAAAATGGGCTTTGCAGAGTTTATGGCAACGGGGAATCCCACATTTTGAAGCAAATATGTATTAAAGACATGAGTTTTTGAAAGGGATTTGACTTCTGGTATAACCTCTGCGTCAGTGCAGGTTAGCCAATATCTGTCTTGGGCACGGCTTCCTTGGACACATCTCTGAAGGAGATGGTGCTGCTCAGAGTGACTTTGAGAGCAGATGCACTCACTCAGGTGGAGCACAGCACTAATTTTGATTGACAATGTCTCTGCTTCTCCTAGCTAGGCTGAAAATGGGCAGTCATGGATGCAACCAAAGGAGGACATGCTGCAGGATTGTGGGTTTTGTGCTGGCTCTTCACGTGCTGGCTCTTCATGTGCTGGCTTGCACATGTGCTTTGACTACTTGACTCCCAAGATGATGCGTTGCTAACGAGACTCTTTTTACAGCAAAGGATGAGTCTTTGAATAGTAAAGGGTCAGCCCCCGAAATGGTGTAGATCAGAGTACCTGACCTCTGTGAGCTCTGCCATTTTACAGCCACCCTGTTGTATTTTTTAGGCTTTGCTTCATTTGAACAGCATGCCGGTCTGTAATTAGGTGAGCATCTCACCCTCAGCCGCTTTATGAAAGACATCTTTTCTGCCAGGAAGCAGGAATCAGGTTACAACTGGAGGTACTTTCGGGTTTTGTCGTATTAACCACACTGCTTCTGCTTGGCTCAGTAAAGCAGGGCTTTGTGCTTGGAGGTAGGAACTAGACCTTCAAAGGCAACCCATGCCCATACAGGTCTTCAGACACTAAACATCACAAGAAAGTCTGCCCATGGCCACAGACACCAGGGCACGCATGTCTCCTGTCCTCAGCAGGAGCAAGTGGTACCCAGGGAGCAACCTGTCCCGTGGCTGGGAAGTTGGGTGTGCAACTGAGCATGCACATTTGCGGCGAGTGATGCTGCCCTGTGCAAACACCTGTGTGCAGAGGCCYCAGCAGAGCCTGAGGATGCTGTACAGAGGCACACTGGGGGCTAGGAGAAGGGACTCTGCTGAACAGGCTTGAGAGGAAAGATGGGTGTAGGCAAAGGTGGGTTTAGCTCTGGAGTGGCCGATGCCAGCCAGCCCTCACCCTCACCCTAAGATGTGTGCTGAAATGCCTGAGAGCATCATCACCTTTCAGTGAAACCCAGCTTTTCACAAGTCCAGGGACTGAAGGAGGACCAGGGCTGTGCCTCAGGAGATCCCCGGACACGGCAGGGAGGGAGGGTTGGAGGGTGATGCCAGGCCAGCGATGTTTGGTTGCCCACTGAGGAGCACAGATCTGCGTCCACTGGTGGAGGGGTCAGACCAGGAGCGTTCAGGTGGACCTGGGGGAGCAGCGTTTCTGTGACCTGCAGACTGCCTGACCCATAGCCTGGGGGACATGGCAGACTGGGTCATCCCTGGCTGGTGCTGGCCATGTCATCCTGTCCTCCCACACCTTCCCTTACCTCCTTGCTTCCCACCTGACCTGCCAGGTTAGTCTGCAAAGTCTCAGCAGATCCAAGGCCCCAGAGGAATAATATCCACCGGCACTAATGCAATTAGGACAATTAAAGAATATAATGATGGTAATAATGATGGGCAATATGGAAGCAGGCATGCAAACCATCTATGGAGATGTTTCCCTTGAAGGACAACTCCTTGAGAACAACCTTTCTATGAGGCACTCTGGTTTGCCAGGCTGTTAAAAGCTTATTTGTCAGGTAGCACTCCTTTTATCTTAAGATCTTTCTCTTCTTTTCAGGATAATGCTTTTATTATGTGACTTAAGGGGAGAAAAAAGTGTAAATAATCCAGATGTGACTTCTGTAGCTTGGAAGGAGCTATTACTTGACCCTGTAGCTTAATAAAAATGCTTTCACTGATTTTTATTTTTTATTTTTTATAAAGGTAGGCACTGGTCAGTGCTGCTGATCGAAATGTATATAGCAGCTTTCAGATTTCCTCTGAGCTTCAAGCTCTCCTGAAAGCAGGCCATGAATTATTAAGGCAGGAGATTACCTTAACTGGAATGTATGCGGCTGTTTCATCAGTGAAGTTGGGGATCACTCCGAGGGGCAGACAGGTTTCCCGTGGAGGGTTAGAAACCCGAAATGGTAAGGCTCTCCTTGCTTTCCATGCCTCTTACGGGAAGTCTGCAGCAGCTTACAGAAACTTCTGCTCCAGACCACTCCGTCCTGCTCCAAAGTGGATACGAAGTCTTCAGGTTGGATGTTTTCATTTTTGTGTTTTAAAAACTTCCTCCCAAGGACTCTCCTTGGCACTGCATTTTTTTTTTTTTTTTCCTGGACATTCATTTTACCCTTCCTTTTTATTAAGATATATTAGGGTCTGGGGTGCCTCTCTCTCCTTGGTGTGGAGTCCTCCTGGCCGCAGCCCTGGGGTGCTCGGGGCAGGAGAGCCCTAAGCGTCGCTTTTCCTGGCTCTCCTTGGGTAATGAGTTGCTTGTTAGAGCAGGGCCATGATCCTTCTGGCCTCCCCGATGGATGCCTTCACCAGGGGCCACTGGAACTGAAGGAAGAGCAGGAAGGATGTAACATCCCCATGGACTTCCTGAGAAGTGGACAAAGTGGCGGCTCGGTGCTGCAAACCCCCCAGGGCAGAGTCTAAAACCCATCTCAGTCCCCCCCCAAGGCAGCAACCCCCTCTCTGGTGGGGCAAGCATCTCTTCAGCCCAGCTGCTGCTGCGAGAGGTGTCCATGTGCCTTTGGGGAGGTGGGCTTCAGACCTTGCTGCCCACTTGCCCCTTCCCAAAACCTCTTGCTGGCCCAGGGTGGGGGACCCTCACTGCCACCCCCCTCGCCGAGTCCGGACAGGTTTTGGGTACTGCTGTAGAAATAAGACACTGAGACTGAAGTTGGCAGCGCCGAGGCTCCTGCGTGCTCCTCTTTAAGCACTCGTACGTCTCCACTTCAAACTCTCCAGATCACCTTCTGAATTCATAACCGAGAGAAACATCCGACTCTGCATTAAGTCAAAGCTGTCCCTTGGGCCTCGTAGGTGGTGATAGGAACATCTCAGCTCCCGAGTTTATATTCTCATAAATCTTGAAGAAGGTGATTTTTCCTTTCTTTTTTTTTTTTTTTTCTCTCTGTCTCTCCCTGCTTTAATTACCAGCCGCAGGCATCGCACTGACAAACAGCCCAGCGCAGGACACACTCTCCTTGCCATGGCCAAAGCACGAACCCTCCCCACCAGCAGAGGCCAAGCAAAGCCGTGACAGTGGGCATCCTTGCAGAATTGCCGAAATCCCAACCCCTGCAAAGGTTTCCAAGGACTCTAGTTATAATCTGCAGGGATTGTGCCGCTCCCTTGCGAGAACCAAGGGGACGCTGAGCAAATYTGGGTGCAGAGCTGTGAATGCAGCCTTTTTCTGCGTGGCTTTCAGGGCTGATCCTTTCCTGATGATGGTGTTTATAATGTTTGCTAACAAAAAGTGACAGGGGGATGGAGGAATAGAGATGGTCTCCATGACTTCCCTCCTCTGGCATACAACTAGGTTGGCTGCTGGCATCGGTGTAGTAACATGGGAGCCGGCGAGGATGGCGTTTCCTCAGGGCCAGGCAGGCTGCGGGCTCCATCCCGGTGTCTGTGGTGGGAGACCAGCAGCAGGTACAATGCACACCAAAGGGATCCTGGATGTCATGCCACGCCGTGCAGCTAAATTAAAGGGCTACGTGGGCCAAAGTGCAAACCACTTTGTAGGAAAGCCCGCTAACCGGCTCGGGGCAGCAGCAGGGTAGGATTTGCTGGAGGCGGATGGTGCTTCCCACCATCTCCATTCTGCTACATCCCTTCACCCCATGTCATTTTCGTTCTGGTGAGCAAATATTTCAGGCTGAAAATTTTAATGGCATCCTGCGCACGGTATCAGCCAACCAAGGGTTCCAAAGCCTGCTGGCACCTGCTTTACCTCCCCTGCAGCAGGTATCGCCCTGGACCTCAGCCTCCCATTGCATCGCTTCTAGGGGTACAGGCTGGTCCCCAAACTCTGGTGAGGATTCACCATGGTTAAAGGGCAATGATATATTGAGAAGCACTCTGTGTTGCTTTACTCTCCACCTCACACAGATCAATTTAGAGAGGGATACGTTTGATTGCAAATCCATTTAGAATTTGTTTTCATGGTTTTACGTTCTTCCTTTGCATTAAAGTGCTACAATGCTGCAGCCAACCACTAAAACCTAAAACCACCCGTAAGAAAATATACATTAAATGAAACAAAACAAAAAACCTAAACCCGCGACTCGGATAAATTAAGTACTCCAGAGTGAAACACAGTATAATACAATAGAAACTATTATAAATCACACCGAACCAACAGAATCAACATACCAATATCTGGTTCTCCAGCACATACTTCTCAGATAAAAATAAACTGTTCTTGGAATGAACCCCTGCTTTGATTTATATCTCACAGTCCAAGTACACACAAAGAGGATGTAAAATCTGCTAATATAAATACCACTGGTCTCAGGCTTTTATCAGATGCTTTCCACCAGGAAAGAAAAGGCTCTTTTTTTCTGCTCAGGTAATTATTGTGTTCCTTTGATCCAAGCTCCCATGTTTCCTCCTTTTTCAAAGCTGTAATCCTGGGTGTGGGCCCCACACAAAATTACCCCGGCGCTCCTTGCCAGGGAACATCTCTGAGCCGTGCGCCCGTCCAGGCTCAGATGAAGGACGGTCGTTTCGTGGGCAAATGGCACGAAATGGTAACTAAAGGCACACATCAGCTGCAGGGGCCAGGAGCCACAAACTGGGACTCAGACCCCTCCTTGCACGGACTGAGCCCCTTCAGGGTCATACCCAGTGTGTGTGGGTAGGGGATTTTTGGGGAGATGCTTGGGAAGCGCCTCCTGCCAGTGAGGTGGCAAGAGACCCCAGCTCTCTGGATAGCCGCGGCACAACCATGCTGGTCATCTCAGCTGTGCAGTACACTGTACGTGAAGGAGGCATCTCGCCATCCCAATTTCAACCCGGGGAATGAGGCTGCAGGGCGGACGATGGGGAGAATATCCTTGAGCTGTAGGTACTGGTGCTTGCACCTGGTCTTTTTGTAATGCAGCGGAAACATTGTCAAGCTGCTGACTTTTTGAATGCTCACTTCTTTCTCACTTGATACTGGGCAAACAATCTGTGATTAATAATTTATTCTGTGAATTTTGCCTCTGTGGCTGAAATCTAATTATCCAAGCTGTAGAGTAGCCAGGCTTTGGAAACAGCACATGAAACAAGAGGGGTTTTTTTCCGGAGTTGCCATTTACGCTTTTTCAGTTGCATTCTCCTTGGAGAGGCAGCTGGGATGATGGGGCTTTTACCTGCACTTTACGGAGCTGTACTCAAACTTCAATCTTCTCACCGTGTCCACAGTTCAAAACTATTTGCAAAGGCACCTCGGGGAATAATTTGTGTCTGTTGCTCTTGAGCGGCCAGTTCAGTGCAGAAATTCAGGACRCAGAAACTGGAAAGGGAGAAGAGATGCTCGGATGCCCACGTGGGAGCGTGTCTCCTGCCGCATGGCAGCAGCGGCATGTGAATCTCAGTCCACGTCATTGCCCATCCTTTTCCAGACCTGGCAGGCTTGAGGCAGCACTGGCATCGGCAGCGCGTCTGCCTGGGCATCGCCTGCCTCAGTCTCCAGTGCCCACCCAGGGACCCCTGCTCCATCCGTGCGGTGCCTCACCACTCGATGGGGACAGTCACAGCAGTGCTGCGGTCATTGCCCTTCCTAAACTTGTCCTGGCTCAAAGGCTGGCTGCAAATATCACTGGGAACCCAGCAGGGCTCTGCCTGGCTTTGCCTGCTTCGATGTTTCCGTGATCAGCCCATCTGCCTACTAACCAGGAAGAGCTGCGATGCTGCAGACAATGTTCGCCGCCTCCGCACGATGCCAAACACCAAATAAAACCTGCCTACAGCTGACACTCCCCCTAAATCCAGGGTGGTCTCTGGCTCTGAGGGACGGGCCTGAGAGTTTCCCAGAGGATGCACAGACCAGCAATGCTCCTCACCCCAGTATTTTTGTCACTGGGACCCAGGAAGGAGGGGTTTTGTGATTTGATGAAGATGCACGTGTAGCCTGGAGCTGCTGTTTGTCCTTCATTGGGGCAGCTCTGCTCCACAGACCGGACTGGGGACCTGAAGCATCCTCTGGGCAGCCAGAGCATCTCCAGCGTGCCTGTGGGAGCTCTCAGCTCCATTCCTAGCTAATCCCATGGGCCTGTATGGGAGTTTAGTGGTCAAAAAGGGCTTCTGCCTGGTGTAGCACTGGAAACAAAATAAGCATCATTACACAGATACCTCCTGGGTTGGATAATTCAATCTGCTGGGCATTTTACAAAAGGCTACAATCAGCATGCAATCGTGTATCTGGGAAATAATGCACATGCAATGCTCCGGAGACCTTCCCAGTGTAGCTCCACAGCAGTGCGGAAATGTCTGCACTGACCACTCTGAAAAACACCATTTGTAGTTTATCTAAATAACAAAGGCATGTTGCATTGCTTGGTAATGAAAAAATAACATTTCTGGATGCCCAGGCTTGAAAACTACAGTCCAAATGTTGTGGGATCAGATAAAAAAATACAACTTTGCCTTCYTCTGTCTGTTTTTCCCTTTGAAGGTTGCACTGCCAGGCCGTTTGGCATTCCTGTGTCCCCTGCCCACTGAGCTTTCCTGATACACCTAAAACCTTTCTGGAGTTATAGGTTTCCTTGGAAAAAAAAAAAAAAATCTCAATTTTATTCTCTTCCAATGAATATACTTACTATTCTTTCTTTTATTTTTTAAAGGACATGGGCAACTTGGGGTACACAGACAGGATTGGTTTCTCTTTTGCCCCTTCCTACCTTGCTTACCTTTGCTATTTTTTCAGATAAGTTTTCCTTGGGATTCTGACCTCGAACCAATTTTTACTCAGTGGCCTGTAGCCAGGGGAGGGGCTTTGTTAGCTGCGTGGCTCAGGATTTACAGTCATGGGAGCGACTCTTAAGCACTGGCCTCGGAAGTACAGTAACCTTCTATGGCCTCGCGGTGTTCGGAGCAGCAGGGCACGATCAGCCGCATCCAGCCGCACCAGAGACGGCTCTTTTCTGGGCACGGGGAGGGATGCCTCGTTTGGGTCAGGTTATGCTGACATTACTGGGGCAGAACTTGCATTCTGCTGCTTCTCTGATTTACTGCCAGACGGCACAGCTCAGCGATGCCGCGGCAGCCTCGTTTAACGGGCTGAGGATATGCAGATCTCCCTTCACAAGATTTTAATCACCGGACAATGGGCAGGCGAGCACACCGCTTCTGGCAGGGGCTGTCCCGGGTGTAACACCAGCGGCGGCGGCGCTGATATTTTTTTGGTGATTTTTTTGGTGACTTCCCCTTTTTGGGTTTATTTTGGAGGCTTGTGTTTTTCTGTCGAAAGCAGAAGCCTGAAGGAAATTCAAGCTGTATCTCCCATGCCTGGGTTTGCCAGGACGGGGGGAGAGGCATGGAGAAGTGTAAAACGCTGTGGATCTGTGTCCAAAATAAAGAGATCAGTGCACACAAATCCTAGCCTGAACCCAAACTTCCTGCCACTGTAAAGCTATCAAGAGCCCCTTGACTGTTTTGAATCCTGTCCTGATTAGTAATGATGTTTTTAATTGAAATTTCAAGGTTCATTACTGAATGCAGATTAATTAAATTGCGAGGAGAGATAATGAGAAATGTTCCCTTTGGACCCATAAAGGAACACACGTGTCCTAGCGGGACTCTCGCAGCCCGACCTGCTGCCGATCTCCCAAAAGAGCATCTTCCAGCACGCAAGCCTGACGTGCCTGCAGGGGCAGGGGGGTGCATCCCCCCCCCAGGCTGATCACAGCCCTCCCGAGCACCCGGCACGGGCTGCGCGCTTGGTGCCTTGCAAAATCAAGCCAGCATCATCTGTAAGTCAAATTTGTCAGGTTTTACTCAGTCCCTGCTCGGGGAGAAGTTTGAAACCTGTGGGTTTCCCTGTGGGAAAGATTAATTGAAAACTGAGGCTGGGACCTTGAGACTTCCTAAGCTTGGGAGATGCTGGTCTGGCGTCAGGGGACTCGGCGACATGGCTCACTTGCTGGTCCGGCAGGGATGTCCCTGGGCCGCATTGCCCCACGCCAGCAGCAGAGCAGGAGGGCAGTGCTCAGCAGCAAGTGCCCCCTCAGCTTCGCCCCTGCTCTCATAAAGTCACCTTTGTAACCTCAGCAAGCTCCTGGCTAAAAGTAAGGTGGGTTGGGGTTGTTTTGGGTTTTTTTTACCAGCCCTTCTTGCAATGTGCACTCAGAGGCAAAACCCTCCTGGGGTTTGCAATGGCTTTGCATTTGGAAAATACCACTGGGAAGGAGCTGATCACAAACACCTCCCAAACATCTGTCTTGGAAGAGGCGCCCTGCCTGTTTGTCTCATCTGGAGATCTTAAATGTGGTGGGATGGGAGGCGTTTCAGCAAAACCCATGGGAAACCAGGACTGCAGTTGCATGGAGTCCTTGAGTCACCGGGGAGGTGGCCCTGCCCCTGCTTCCATGGATGGCGTTGTCTTTTGGAGTCCCTTCTGCCCCCTCGGTGAAAACATCTCCTATAGTGCTGCACATTGAGTGAGCCTTGGTGGGCTTTGGAGAGCTGGATGTCCCTAGTATGCTTGCTTGCTTAGCCACAAATTCCAGCCAAATGGGGTCAATTCTACCATCTCTTTCCTCCAGACCTCGCCAGCAAGGTCCATTGTCCCTCGCTAATGAACTACAAATGGCTGATGAATTTTTTGCAGAGATACGGTCGTCCAATGGCCTCCTCTGTGCTCGTGAGGACAAAGTGGGACCTGGCATAAGCCATACGATGTGGCATGGTAAATCACAGCCAGACTTGTCACAGGAGAAGGGTTGTAGAAAGCGTGAAGAGCAACACGGTCTCCACGAGGTCTTCATGACCTTCGTTTGCGACATATTTTCTGGAGAGGTCTGTGAAAATTAGAAACCTTTAATTGGGCTCATATGGACCCTGGTAAAATCTCTTCTGACTGCAGTATGATGAAGCAGATAAAACAGCACTGAAGATATTATTTCCTGGAAGCTTTTCTATTTCTGTCAGCTCTTACTTGCTAGCTCTCCCCTCCCTGGAGGATGAGCTCTGCTTTCATACACTAGTGGGTTTTTATTTTGGCAAAAAAAGTGTGGGTTTTGGCAGAAAAAAGAGACAGTACATCAATGAAGAAGGGAAACCAATTTTTTTCCAAATGCTTCAAAGCTACCAGTTAAGGGTTTCCAAAAAGCTTTGGAGTAGAGACCAAGTGGATGCTAAAAGAGATGGGAATTGGCTCATATCCTGAATGACTTCCATTATTGCTTGAAAAAGCAACCGAGTTTTGTTATTGTATTTGTGTAGACCACTGTGCTGGAGACTCCCCACTGAGGGACGGGGTTATTTTATCCAGATACTGCACATAATACCGAGAAACACTGACATGAATAAACCTCATTAGAGAACCGGCACGCACTTCAAGCCTACAAATGCAGAGGAGATTGCCCAGACCCTGCCCTACTTGAAAGGCTCTTTCATGGGACCAGCGGCCCCAAAAGCGTGAGCATAATTGTTGCAGATGACTTTGTGCATCCTGGCTTCCCGCCGTCCCCACAAGCCCCTCTGGGGCACAAGGCGCGCGAGGAGGCACGGAGCCATGCTGTGGGACACCGAGGCACCCAGAGCATCCCGCTGGAGGAGCGGGAGTAATCGACTCCTGCTCCTGCATCCTCGGGCAGCCCCAGCTGGGGCTCAAGAGGGGACAGGTCTGGACCGCAGCAGCTCTTCAGGACTCATCAGTTCCCCCTCGTTTGCTGGGGGAACCTGGGTTTTCTGGGCGGGTGAGCAGCAAGACCTGCAGGCAGCAGGGTGAACCCATTGGCTTCAAAGCAGCTTGGAGGACGGGAGCAAGGGGTGGCAGAAGGCCATGGTCCCCTGCTCATGGGGGGCTGGCTTACGAGCACCCCAGTGCCCACAGGAGGGAGGGGATGGGGCACGGCTGGCTCAGTCACTCTGCAGGCATGGGAGGCTAAAACGGAGCCTCCTTTGGTGCTTGCACCCCACCGTGCCCTCCCTGCTGGCAGGGCCAGCCGCAGCCCACACCTGGATGGGTGGAAAACCCACCCGTGCCATCTGGGCATGGGGTCAGGCCACGCGGCATTGTGGCATTTGGGGTTTAAGACCAGCACAAGCTGTTGAGACACGGCACGGAGGTTTTGGGGGGGTGTCCATACTCTGCCAGAAGTCTGGATTGGATTATCCAGCCAAAAAGACTGCCCTCCTGATTTTCTTTTTTTTTATTTTTTTCCAGTGGGCTGACCAAGCCTGCGATACCACAGTGGTGAACTCATGCACCGTGGCCGGACAAAGCCCATGCTGGGGATGCTGCTCCACCTCCCGCCCGCGGGACCACCGGCAAGACCCCTCGCAGGACCGCTTCTGTTTCTGTCCTCATCGAAAACCAAAACCCAAGTGCCTTTCTGTCTTGTTAAAATGTGTCTCCAGGGGATAGGAGAACAGCTGTCTTTTCTTTTTCAGCCCCTGCCAAGCAGCATTTCTTATCTTGCAATGGTTTTGCAGCTCGTTAATAAATATGCCAAAGGAAAGAGAATTGGGCAATGCTGGGCTTTGCCAGCCTCCATGCCCGGGGGAAGGCTGCCGCCTGCCCTGGGAAGCTTTGGCAGCAACCCTGATTTCCAGGAGAACATAAGCTGTCCTGTCATCTGCCCATCAAAACGGTGACCCTGGAGGAGTGTTAAGGTGTTGTAAGCTTCCATCTTCTCCTCCAGAAGGAAATGACGATCTACCTGTGGCTGGATAAACCCCACCAAATATTGACTGGTGATAAATAATTGCACACGTATCATTACCCAAATCACTGGCCCACTGCCACTGGGGATAAAAGCAAAAATACCTGGAGAGCAGGCGCCAAGAGATGTTTTTGCTGTATGTTGTCTGAAAAGCAGAAGAGCATCTCTTAATACCGGGATGCTGTTGCAGGAGTGCAGCCTGTGTGTGTATTTTGCAAATACCCAGTCCAGTCCGTAACACTTAAGCTGAATGTGAGACTAACTAAAGACTAAATGGAGACCGATGTTCCTATTTGCATCAAAAGAGGTCCTGAATCACTTTTAGCTGCCTTTTCTAGAACAATCCGTGGGTTAAGCTGCTGCCTTGCCAAACCCCGTGCAGTGAGCATTTTTATCCCCAAATTTGCTTTGTTTCCAGTAGGCCTCTTAATTACAGCGAATTAAAAATTAAAAGAGAGGACGGCAGCGAGCAGTGGGTAAGCATTGTCAACAACCGGCTGTGACGCAGGCTACGTGACCGAGTGCGTCGCTCCAGAGATCGTATTTACACTGAAATAAAGACGGAGATAAACTCCCAAGAGGGCGAAAACCCATCTAGCTCGTTTGTGTATAATTAGCCCCAAACTTTTTCAGCAAAGTCACTTCCCCTTGAAAGATGCTGTTTAGTCAAAGCAGAGCCTTTTCGTGGGGAGGTATTAACAGGACGAAACCCTGTTTTGAGAAAACTATTGGCAAACCATGCCGTTGCTAGCAGAGTGAAATGCCACAGTCTTTCCTTTCAAGGGAACTTGGGTTTTGCTTTCTTTAGGAACCCCTGACCTAAATGGTAATTACAAAATTTTGAAAATTGGCTGAAACAAAAAAGGAATGTTCTTGCTTGTACCGGCACACAGCATTTTGTACGGGATCTTTGAAATATTTTCTTTTCCTCCTGAATGCAATGAAAATGAATGTGGAAACACCAATTTGGGTTTTGACTTCCTCTGTGACGACATCTAGAATGAGAACGGCTGTACGTAAACCATCGATATTTAAAAAACACCAAATCAAGCCAAATCCCTCTCGACCCAGAACTTCTCCAGTCATTGAGAGGAGGGATTTGGGTTCAAAGGGAGACCCGTCCACTTTCTTTTCTCCTCAGGGTTGGAGATCACCAGTGGGAGCACACTGTGCTACCCCTTTCCCAGGGAAAAGCCACCTACCTGGGACCTTCGAGCAAACACAGAGAGATGCAGGGTGAATAAATGGAAATAGCAGAGTGATTGCCAATTAAATGCTCTTTAAAATTTAATCTGAACATTAAACCTAACAGACATCTGCACTTAGGGTATCTGCCCGCCKGGGCTGGCTCAAGCGGCTATTCCCTGAGCCCCACAGGGTCTGCCAGGGCTGGGTGCGCTCCCTTTTGGCAGTGCCTTTGGAGGTGCCGTGGGAGTCCTCGAGTGTAGTGCTCACCTCCTCCAAGCCAAAGTGCCTGGGGGAGCCCATGGCTGCCATGCATCCTGCAGCTGGGAGCATCACTGGATGTCTTTTCTGCTCAGCAGCCTGTGTTTCCTTCCCTGGGCATCTCCAGCAGCTGGGTGTCCTGGTCCTTGGTTCACTTGGGCACTTTTTTATCCCCCAGACCTGGCTGGTGTCCCCACTGTCTTGCTGCCCCGCTCCTGGGCACAGCTGCAACAAGGGGAGCTGGGCATGGGTGGACACTTTTTGGGGCCAGTGACCAAACTGGGACTACCAGAGAGCATCCTTGCCCATCTCCCCTGAAGAAGGCCACTAGTGCCCTAAGACTAGCACCCAAGGCATCATCTTCTGCCTTGCCCCCAGCCCAGGAGATGAGGTACTAACCACAGCTCCACGGCACTGGTGGGGAGATGCCATCCAACTCTGGGGACAACACAGGCAACCTGCCAGGGCCCCGTCACTGTGCTGTCTGCTGAGCTTCCCGAGCTCTCGTGGGCCATGAGAAAAGCTTTTCTCAATCAAAGCTGCTTTGTGATAACCAAAATACACTGGGATGGCAGTTTGAAGACTCGAGTTTTCGGGGAGTAGCTGTGGATATAAAAATAAAGACAGACTGGAAGCAACGACGCTTCCTTTGCGTGAACATTTGGGGCAGCAAAGTCTCATCCTGCAAACATTCACAAGACCTGAGAGCTGGAAGGGCACKGGCAAGGTCGCAGCGACAGCTCAGGCTGGGAATTTACATTTTTCACCAACGTTTCTGCCGGTGCGGTAACACATTTTTAAGTTGCACCGTTCGCAGTGTTGTTCTTCTGCCATTAGATGTCTCTGTGTGCTACACGGAGCTGGGACAGGAGGTCACTCCTGGTAAACAAAGGTCACCAAGCTGGAGCTGGAGCAATGCAGAAGCCTGGTTTTTTGGTCTTTGTAGCTTTTGTCTGGTTTCTTTAATCAATGCCTTTTCTGTAGGAGAGACTGTGACTCCACAAAGATGAAGCCGGTGCACTGATGAGTTTAGGTGGTCATTCTGTATCCATGTGGTTTTAGTGCTCGGAAGGTTATCTCCAGGGCTGTCAGATGGAGCAAGCAGCGAAAGGCTGGAGCCCATGGGGATGTTTGGGTTATAAACTGCAGAATGTGACTGTTCAGTAACAGATTGCCTGGGTTCAACGCATCACGCGACACATCTACACGTCCAGTACCTCCTCATCATATCCCACCGACAGCCAGGAAGCAGGGAGATGCAAGAAAATATTATTTGTAAGCTATCTATATTTTTTCAAGCACACCATTTGCAACGTGGTTTGTTGAGCTGTTTTGGCAAAGTTCTGCTTTTGCTGGAAGGGGCTCATCCCTCTGTATTTGCAACACGCGTGGGGCCTCTGAATGACAGACGAAGCCCATACCTCTTAAACCTTTTTGCAGAGACAAGCTGTGCTGCATCCATTGCAGATACAGCCTCAGCCGTAGCAGCAAGTACGATGCATATTATGAGCTGCACGTACTGCCAACACTCAGAGAAAGGGCCGTGCTCTAACAGCTCTCCAGGGGACATTGGAAACAGCACACGCCTGTCTGTAGCTGTGCATGATTTTTTCCACATTTGTAATTGCAGCCTTTTTCCCCTTTTGGTGGTTATTAATGTTGTTCGTTTCCTCAAAAATTACATCTGTTTAGATGTTAATTGAGTTAATTGTTACCATTCAGCAGCTGGAGCAGCAATTTAGCACCTGCTAATAAAGATGCTCGGTTTGAAGTTGTGTGAAAATGACCATATTATAGGATTGCTATTGTACTGTAGTGCCAAAAGTGAGACCGGCAAAGTTAGCGTGCAGTAATGGATAGAGAGATGTGCTGGAGGGTGGTTTCTTTGAGCACAGTGTCAACTTTCAGAGTCAGAGATCAGTAAATAAGCTGAGCAATCATGATACAGAGACACTGAAGCCAGGGAAAAAAAACCCATAAAATAACAGAGAAAATACAGGTGCCAAGCAGAGTCTAAATAAATACTCTCTCTCTTTTAGAAGAAGAAATACAGCTTATCTGTGACAGGCTAATTAGGTAGAATCAAAGGAGGGAAGAAATGTAAAAAAGAAGGACTGATGGCACATATGAAGACACCTTTTACTAAGTGTTTGCATGCCCAATTATGTGAAGATCCTTCTATAAAGAAAATGCAGGAGGTTCACAGGGAACAAAGAGGATGGTGCTCGAGCAGAGTAGCTCTGGGATGAGCTTAATGATGACCATGGTAAGCAGGGTGGCCATTGCACTTTGCATCTGCTATGCCAGGCTGCAGAGGGACACCTGCCCTGCAGGAAGGATGAAGCAGGCAGCCTTGTGAGACCCCCGTGCTCAGGGACCATGCACGCTCCGTGGGATGGCCAGCCTGCGTGTGCAGTGGTGGCGTGCAGGGAGGAGGGCAGCTCAGCACAGTAGAAATCACCGGTGAGGCTGTTTGGGCCATTGAGCCTTCTCTGCAATGCCCCAGGGAATGGCGGCCAGGCACCCCGGGCAACGCATCATCCTGTGCCGAGATGCTCTGTCCCGACTGGAAACTCTCAGCATGACGGAGACTCTCCTCCACCCCCTAGTTACATGCTGGTCTCCTTCGCTGTCCGAAGCATGGAGCTTATTTCCCATCATTTCAGAAATTTTTAGCTTTGCTGTTGCTGTCTAGCATCCTCCCAAGGATCAGGTACTTCCTTATCACACTCCCCTGAGTCCTTGCTGAAGCCCCGTACTGAAGCTACCTCTGCCTACTCTGCATCGGGACCGGTGTACTGACCTGTATGTAATTATAACTGACCAGCACAGCTATGTTTGAGGGCATACGTGACTGTACTGAGCCCAGWGTTTCCTTTGGCTGGGGTGAGGTCCCTGGCAAGGATGAAAGATCTTACATTTTCATAATGTCACGTTAATCTTTCATTGCTCTTATTTCACGGAGAGGATTACATCCACAGGGGCTCAGCAAGGAGAAGCAGAAATGCCCAGGGACGCGCCTGGCTGCATTGCCATGACCTTGGCCAAGTCACTAAAGGCATCTGGAGAGAGGTAGTGTTTTGGGGAGAAAACCCCAAACATCGTAAGAGCACCCCCAGCTCAGCAGCCTGGCAGCCGAGCAGTGTGCTGGGATGCCCCGATGCTTCTCTTTTCTTTCACTATAAAATTGTGCCACACCATGGGGCATGAGAGCTCTTATTGCCTGCGACACCACCAGCAAGATGTTGCAGGTTTGGAGTCGGGGGGGGACCCCTTCAAAGCCCTCTTTAAAGCAAGCAGCAGAGGAAAAAGCCAATTCCTCTGGAGGAAAGGGTATTTCGGAGCAGTGGGTGAGTCAGAGCCAGCCTCCCTCCCACACAGCTTCATTATTTTGGCTCCCAGGCGCACAGACACGCTTGCAGGGCTGCGCCGTCTCCCCTGCACATGGAGACAAGGGCACGCAGGGGCACAGTGTGTTTTAGGGAGCCACRCATGGCCCCCCATGCCGTCGCAGCCCTGGAGCTGCACGGTGCCTGTTCCCAGCACATGGAGTAATTTCTGTGCATGGGGACACCAGCCCACAGGGCTCTGGGTGGCATCACCCTGTTTTGGGGAGCAGAGCGCTCCATGATGTCCTGCACCCCCTCCCAGCATGCTGGTGTTTGCCCCATCCTGCACAGTGGGCCTAGGAGCCACCTGCAGCTGCCAGAGCACCTCTCCATCCCTCCGTGATGAGACTTTTTGGTGTTGGCACAGATGGATTTAAAAGAGGGCAGGGAATACCCTCTCACCCCCAACCAGAAGGGTGAACAAATCCCCTCCTGTTGCTGCCTGCAAGTAGTTAATGAGGTGCCTCATTACCCAGGCTGTAATCAAGTGCCCAATTAAAAACTGCTGAAGAACAACAGGCTTAAAAGGAAGGGTAGGGCTGCAGCAAGGGTTTGGGGAGGTTTTYTGCAGCAATAGCTGGAGGAGCAGGGGGCTGTAGACCATAGGAGAGCTGTGGTATCAGCAGGGGCTGTTAATGTTCCCAGAGGCTGCAGAGCTACATGAGCAAGTTTGGTGCAAGAGGTAGAGAGTCCTATTGGGGTTTTTAGGCTGACAGGAGGTGAAATGGGTCCCTGGGAAAGAAGAAGGTGGAGATAGGCTGATATGTGGCTTGCTGGAAAAGTGAGAGAGTCTGAAGGGGGGGGGTAGTGGGGAGTGTGTTTTGAGGAGCATTTGCTGCCCAAGGCTTCAGAGAGTGCATAAGTGTGTGCTTGCCTGGTACATGGATATTTGCACTAGGGTTAAATGTATAAGCAAAGGCTTTCTCCCCTGCTGTCCTGGCCATTGCTCTGGCTAGCTGTGCTGGGGCAGTGCCATCGGGGTGGAGCAGCAGGAGGAGCATTGGTTTTGGAGCATGGCTGTGCTCTGGGGTGCGTGTTGGCAAGGCACTGCTGTAACCTGGCTCTAGCAGATCCTCAGCTGAGAAAAATGCTCCTCTTGCATGTGGTCAGAGCAGGCATGTGTCAGCCTGTCCTGCTAGTGCCCCCCGGGCTGGAGAAGAGCCTGATCCTTTCAACTCCAAGACCCTTGTTCGTGTGCTCCAGCACCCTGCTTCCCTGTATGGCTGCTGGGGAGACCTGCTCGTGTCCCAGGTCTCCATCCAGGGCTGCAGGCATTGCCAAAGCCTCCCTTGCAGTGGTACTAAATGGGCAGCAGATTGAAAAGGTAAGTGGAGTCCTCTGTGTCTGCACAGGCAGGCTGCAGCCTTTGATAACAACCCCATGTTGTTGGGTCTTTCTGCTCTAGCAGTGCTGCTAAACTGTCCTCATCCCTGTGCCCTGTCCCACCCTCCTGATGCAGGTGGCACTGGCTCGGTCAGCCAGCACTGGGAAGCGTGGGAAGCTATCAGGCTCATGCTGGTGTGGGTCACTGGGAGGACCTGGGTTTGCTGATGGTTAAGTGTGTGCCTCTGGCAGCAGCATCTCCTCTACCTTCCTCCCATTGCAGCAGGTCTGTGTGATTCTCTGYGTCCTCCTCACAGAGCTACAGGGTCCTGCACAGCAGTGTCCCTGGTATCGATGTGCTGCCATAGCTCTTATAATTGGGGATATCCCAGTGTTCTTCCTTTTATTTTTTGCATTCCCATTAGCTCATTTACTGGGGATCCAGATTCCAGATCACTGTGCTATTGCCTGCTGACAGATGTGGCTAAAACTTGGCTTTCTTGAGACTTCTAGGAAAAGGCTGCAGGCCAAGGAGAGGTGAAATGCAAGCTCAGCCCTTGGACACCATGGCACAACCTCAGCAGCCAGAAATGCTTCTTTGGCATCAAAGAGGTGACCCTACAGTGCAGTGCAACGAGGGACTTGGCATAAAGTGTACCAGGAGGAGAGAGATCTGGAGTTGGTGGTTGGATGATGTACTGGGACATAGGGAGCCCAGAGCTGAGCTGGTGGGGAGGGTGGGAGAAGCTGTGCATGCAGTCTGCCCCTGGCCAGGGCAGGCTGGTGTGGGCATGACATGGGATGGGGGGGTAGAGAGAGAATAAAGTCACAGAGTGGGCAGAAGCCCACCCTGCTGCTGCTTCTCCCATTTCACCATCTTCTGGTAACTGCTGGTCTCTACTACCAGGTAGCCCTTCAGCTGCCTTTGGTGGTCACTGATGGTTTGGGCACTGGAGGTACTGTGTTGCTTGTTGTGATCTGGAATAAGGCCCTTCTTGCCTTCCTCCAGAAGCTGAACTCATAACATTAACCCCGCAGCTGCATCAGCGAAAGGGTCCTCTGGATGCTCCCTGCTTTGCTTCCAGGAGGTGGGCAGCGCTGGCTTGCAATGCCTGAGTTTTCCCACTCAGCATAAGGTGTGGAGCTCCGTCTCTGGGTTGGAAGAGAAATCGTTCCTCCAGCGCTCGGCATCGCCGCTCTATTTCTGTGTGGCAGGGTGTTATGACTTAGCATGCTAAAGATAAAATGGTGGAATTTAATACTCTCGAGTTGCTTGCATTCCAAAACCTGGTATGAAATCCCTGCTTATGTTTAAATAATCTGTATGTTTGAGTGAAGGATTATGAGCCGGCAGAGGAGGCAGTGCTTTCTTCATTCCCTGCAGGGAAGTGCAGAAGGGAGTCCTTGGGAAAGTCAGCTTGCTGAAGAGCAGAAAGGGCAACCCAGGGATGCTTCCAGCAAGCTCCACATGTGAGCAAGAGCCAGGAGACAGCTGCTCACAGAGGCAGGGGAAGCAATAAATAGTAAGAAATAACATTTAATTACTTCTCACTCCTACCAGTCTGGGAAAGAAGGTCTCTGATGCTTTCCTCTGATGCCTGGTGGAAAGGGACCTGTGTTCTGGTTGTGGTTCATTATTCTCCATCAGGTGAAGAACCAGCCTGAGTAACAAGATCAGAGCATCCCTGCTGCAACCCCTGGTAAAGCCTTGGTGGGACTGCAGGGTGGCAGCCACCATGGAGCTGCTTCGGTCTTGCTGCTGGGCTCGGCTCACTAATAGCAAAGATACGGCAAGTGGAAGTTTGTGCCTGAGCTGAGCTGGCCATCAGGGATCCTGGGGCTGCGGAGCAGGTGGCCACACAAAAAGGGTCCCTTCTGCCCGAAATGTGCAGGATCCACCCCCGGGGTGGCCGTACCAGCAGGTCTGACCCTGTCTCGGTTGGGCATGCGTGTTGAGCGGAGGGCAGGGAGGGAGTGCATGGAGGAGGAAGGCTTATAAAACTTCCCTTGCTTTTGATGGAAATTGAGTTGGTTGCTGCTGAGATGAAATGCCTTGAGTCTCCCATTTGACACCTGGAAGCTCTTGCCGAATTCAGCAGGGCTTTTCTACCCACCACCAACTTCCTCCATCTGTCAGCCTACTCCTACCCTTCCTCTATGGCTACAATGGGGAGAAACCAGCAATGGGTGCTGTTACACAGGGCTGTTGCTCTATAACTGGGCGCCTTTCTGGTGCCACCTCTGCTTTCACAGGTTTCCTAAATGGTAATTTGAGGCACACCAGGTAAACACCCTGTAACGGCTTGATAATTATGGGCTGTAATAAATGACTGCACTCACACGTGGTAGAGCCAGGAGGAGTTGCCATGTGGCCTGCATCATAGGTAGGGAGAGGTGTATTCGCTTGCAATGAAACAGTATTTACCATGTAATTACCTTGGTGCTACATTGTAATTACTATGCAATTAAATGGTCAACAGGCACTGTCTAAACAAAGAGGACTTAAGTGACATCTCTGTCCTGGGGCTTAAAATATTACAGTGTGGTAAAGGGGGGGATGGAAATCGTAAAGTATTGATGGAAATGTGATGGATATAACAACTCCCTGACTTCTTCGAGTTGAAGCTGACAAGGGGTGAGAAGGACTTGTTGGTGCTACCCTGGAGAAAAAGGGACCGGTGTTCATTGCAAAAGTAGAGATTATAAACTCAGTGGCAAGGCTGCATGCCAGATCGACATACGCGTCTCTTGTCCATGCTCCCCATTTTCCCTGCTTACAGACATGCACCACAGCGTGCGAGCCTGAGGATGCCCTCCCTTGGCTGCATGGGGAAGGGGTACCCCATGTTTAGCCCCCCCATGCCATCAGCCCTAGATACCCGCAATGGTCCCTGCAATGCTGCACTGCCCATCCCATTCATTAGAGGCTGTGGAGGGGCCGTTCAAAAAACAGCAGTGACTCCTCCACGCTGCTGTGTTGCTGCTGTTGTGTTCCCTGTGCTGTGACTTGTCCTCGCCTGACTCCCGTTACAACTAATTAGCACCTTGACATTTACACAGTGAGCGAGGCAGCCTTGATGTTTGCGAAAGAACAGAAGGCACATCTGTCTGCGTGATCCATTTGAAGAGGAGGAACATGGCTATGTGGTGTTTATAGCAGGCAGTTGGGGGAGGAATTAATTTACAAAATTTTTTGAATGAAAACAATTCCAATAACTTAAGTGCCCTCTCCCTCCCACATCAGCTGTTTACAAACTGTTGAGTTGAATCTGTCCCACATGTCCTTTGAACCTACCAGTAACAGAGGAAAAAAATTGAAATGCATCATGAAAAACTAATTTTGAAAAAAAAAAAAAATCCTGCCCACGGAGTTCAAACAACTTGTCTTGCTTTAGCTTATACCAATCTTCGTGTACTTAGACAAATGTCACCAGAACCAGACTTAATTGACTCCATTTTGCTCTTTACCCTCATTAAAGAGGAATGTAGTTGTTCCTCACTGTCTCTTCCCCCTCTACACCCGCCCTGTGAAGGTGCTTTGTGTAAGGCAGTGATTAACTTTATTTGTGTGGCAGCAGACCTGTGAAGTTTGAGGGCATCCAATTGTCGTGGTGATGGAGCTGGGGTCTCTCCTCCTTCCCAACCCAGTTGCAGTCTTGCCATGCTTGCCCTATCCTTTSTCTGCAGGGAGAGGGGAGGCTACGCCCTGTGGTATGGACCATGGAGGCTTTCAAGGCTCTTAAAAATGCTTATCCAGCTTTACCTGGGGTGTGGAGTGAGGGAGAAAGCCCCCAAACCTCCTGTATCATCATCTTAGCTCCTCTGGTCTGGCACCTATCCCTTGGGTGTTAATGCATCGCAGATGGGYCAGCTACTGCTCTCCTGTGACTGTAGGAATGGCACTACTTAGGGGGTAAATAAAATGCATGGAGGAGTACAGCAGCGGTTGGCAGGTGACTGCCATGCAGCACCAGTGRTACCACAGATGAGTCCTGCATCTGAAACTCAGGCTGCTGTAAAACAGCAGTTTTCTTAGGTTTGCCTTGAATTCCTGATGACTTGTTCCTGCTTTTTTAAATGGGGGGGAAGCTAATTGAAGGGAAAGGGTTGCAATTAAAAATACTTCTTGTTGTTTGTTTCTTAAGGAGATCTCTGGCTCATTAGCATTGTGTAAGTGTCTCCTGCACTATGTCCCTTGAAGCTTTCCAGAATCAAAGCTAAACTCTGCCCTCTGGTATTTAGCGATCTGCCATAGCCAAGCCAGATGGTAAAGTATGGGGAAAATATTGACTTCCCCAYCCTTTCTTGTGGAGGATAAAGGAAATGCAAGCCACTATCCCTGGCCAAACGTAAGTGGGGCAAAGTTGATAGGGTACTGCTTTTGTAGGGAGCTGATGGCTGTGGCTTGGGGTTCCCTGCTTGCAGGAGATGAGTACAACCCACTTGGTCATGGCGGGGGTTATCTGGGATCAGATGTCAGGGTGCTGAGCCCAGCGGGAATAAGCCCTCAGCTCGGTATGATGGTTTCTTTGGAGGGAGCAATGTGTATTTATCTTCCCAYCCGAGCTTCTTCCAAAGTAAAGATGTGAAAGGATCCTTGGTGGGCCAAAGTCAGGGTATGACCCAGCTGAGTTTGGGATGGAGGGTATCTCCAAATGCCTGTGGGAGGCCAGTGGGCCCAGGTGGCTTCAAGCGTTTTCTCAGCCAGAAGCTGCCTGTTTCAAGGGAAAGAAGGTTTGAGGTTTGTCTTGCTCTCCCCTGTATTCATGCAACCTAAAGCCAAACAGAAACAGCACAAAAATGAGCCTGGGATGCTGCCCTTGCATCCAACTGCTTGTCCACTTGCACTAGGTATCGCAACAGTGAATCTGGTACTTTTTTGACTTCACTGTATCAGGATGTAGTCCCAAGTCAGGAGGGTTAACGCAGCTTGCAGCCATATTTGCATCTTAGAGGAGAGTCCTGCAGAGTCTGAGAGAGATCCTTCTGCAAGACATGGGTCCTCACAGCAAATCAAGTTATGGGTTGCTCTGTCTAATCCTTCAGGCTTCCCTGGGTTTAACTTTTGATATCAGCAGAGCATGGTGACCTGCTTTACAGGTCCATGCTGTGAGTTCTGGAGCTGTTTGGTACCTTTAAAGCTCTAGTTTAGGATGCTGTACAACCTTGAAAAGTCTTTGAAGGTTTTTGCATGTGTTTGAGGTGAAACCTATGAAGTTCTCAGGACCCTGCTGTTCTGTGGGGTGGATTGGACTCTGGTGGCTACCTACCCTACCTTCTGGGATTTATGCTGGAAAAGCCTGCTTGGAGGTGGGAACGCTGCACTCCGCTGTCCTTCACATGGGTGAGACCTTGAGTCTCCCCTGAGAGAGGGGGAGCATGCTCTTGTTCAACCCTCCCTGCACCCTTATGTTGGAAAAGGCTTTCATGGTAGTGCCATGTCAGGACCAGTCCACCTGGAGAACAAGTCTCCCTCTGGAAACCTGGGCAGGATGACAAAAAATACTCTTGCATCAGTGAGGCTGCAGTCCAGCACTGCTCCTCCACCTCCATCCCTGCTCAGAGACAGGTTATCACCATGCCGCTGCAGAAATGAGGCAGGGCTGAAGCATCTCCTCCCAGTGTGATGAGAAGATGGCAGCGCTTTGGGCACACTCCTCCTTTGCAGGTTTCAAAAACCTGTTAGCGTGGCCCCTCATCCTGTAGTAAATCGTGGTAGTTTTGCTCCCACCAGCAGCAGGTATCAGGAGGGTAATACCGATTGACCTACTATGTCATGGGGAAAACACCCTGCTATGGATTGCCAGGGCTTCTCCCTGAAGGGCTCTGCAATGTCTCCCCTGCTCACCCCATCGGATGGCACATACAGGGACGTATGCAGAGGGCTGGGCTGATGTGGGATTGCTCGGAGTAATGATTTATATTGAGCTGCTGCACCCTCTCCCCCCACCTGTGGTTAAACATCTGTTTAAATCCACAAGTTAACACATCTGCCGACAGCACTTTGATTAAGGATAAAACTTTATTCAATGGTGAAAGGTAACTTGAAACGCGCAAAAGGAGGGAAGGTGAGGGGAGAAACACGTGCAGCATAATAAGAAGCTGAATTTTGAAGGCTCTGGGACAGCTCCTCTCTATTCCCCGTCTTGTTGGCTGCTCCTAGGCAGCAGTGCCCATAGCAACACTGCCTGGTGCAAGCAAGGCTGCAGTGATCCCACGGGCATCCCTGCCGTGAGAGGGACCTGAATTAAGGTGCCGTCTGCTGTGGCTTTCCCCCCAAACCTGGCTGAGCAGCGCTCGTGCCAAGCATCCCGTTGGGAGGAGGTGAGGGATCTTTCATCCATCAGGGATGCTGAATGAGAGCTACACCTCTCCCGGCTGTGAATGCAGCAGATCTACAAACCTTCCTCTTTTTTATTAGCAACTTTCCCCATGTAACCACGTTCCTGTGGGTTGGGGTTGAATGAAGAGAAGCTCCTGTTTTAATTTTTGCTGTCAGGAGTAACGGGTAAGTGTAGGAGGAGGAATATTAATCATACCCAGCAGGCATTCTTCAAACTTAGAAACAGCATAAGGAAGGAGCCCAAATGGTTTAAACATTGCGGGGACCATTTGTATGGGAGTCTCATGCTCGAAAACGTGCAGGATACTCTTTTTATTTTTTTTCACCCCAGTTTAGTTTAAAGGGGAAGTCGTTGCTCTCCCACCTCCTCCCTGCAGCAGGGACCAGCCTGATGGGCCGGCCAGGTCTGTGTTCCCCAGAGAGACAGGGGAGAGGTGTGCAGGGGACGTCATCCCTCCTGTTGAAAGCTCTGTCACATCAATTGGCTGATTCTTTTCCTAATTCATTCTCTTTCTGGATGCAAAAGAAAAGGGGAAGGAGTATCATGTTTTTGCTATTCCAAATTTTTGCACTGGCATTGTAGCAGGCACAGTAAAATTGAGCTTTTTGTCTCTGGAGTGGTGTGAGGGACCGTCGGAGGTTCAGAAGGGACCCGAGTCACACAGTGGGCTTGTGGGTCCACCCTGTGAAGAGAGGGTTGCTTTAATCTCTCTCTTGGGTGTTGAGAGGCCCCCAAACCTCATCCCCCTGCCGCACAGATGTGCAGGCTTGCTCGTGATTGAGGACATTGGTCCCCACTGTGCAAGCCCAGGGGAACTTCAGCATCCTTATGCACCACTTTCCCTTCCCTTTATACTTTTCTCTGCCCCTTTTTTTTGTACAAGAAGCCTCTGGGCAAGGGCACCCGGTAGGTTTTTACTTTCCTGGAGGTTGTCTGTGTTTTCTAACAGAGCTGGAAGCCTTTGCCTCCTCCATCTGAAGGGTGTGGAGCTGGCTGACCGCCTCCACTGGCCATGGGTGTCTGCGTTGACCTGGGGCTGGCAGCCACCAAGAACAAAATACCCTTACCCCGGGTGACCCTGGCTACAGGGGGTCTTCCCTGGGGCAGGGCAGAAGGCATTGGGCCATTCTCCCACCTCCTCCATTCTGTTTTGTTAATATATCACAGAAGCCTTTCTCAGATCGGCAGGAGGCTACGAGGAACATCACCGCACTGCTGTGCAAAATTGCTATTCTCTTGTGTCTCACCACTGCTGAAATTGGTTAAGAGCATCTGACTGGGAACCAAATTTCCTCTCCATCATCTCCTTAAGCATACAAAAAAGACTGCTTGGCAGATTTTACCATGCCTCAAACATAGGTGGGGGGGAAAAAAAAAAAAAGAAAAAAGATACGAGTTGTTCACAGAGCTGAAATCCTGCAATGAATTTTCTCAAACAAAACACAGCAGTCCTGGTGCTGAGCCAGTTTGTCTCGCTGGGCTCCCCAGAAGGGCAGACCTCAGATAGGATGCTGGAGAGCTGGGCTTTCCCAGCAAGCGGGTTTCTGCTTTTTGTCAGGGGATCATCAAAACAGATGCGCAAGTGAATTGTTTTGAGACAAAACTTCATTCTCCCAGCTTAATCGTCTTCCTTGCAAAATTCCCAGCACCTTCTGGTAAGGCATCCCAAACACGACGCTTGCGGGAGGCTGCGGCATTCCTTGCTCGCAGAAGTTTGAGGCCTGATTCCACATGTGCAAAAAATGAGTTTATTCTTCTGAACTGGCRCATGTTCTTTTTCAGCAACAGAGGGTTTGTTTGGGCAGGGGAATACATCCACTGAGGATGTTGGAGTCAAACAGTAGAGGAAGGGGAAGAAAAAGTCCCTGGTCAGGTATGACCTTGCATCAAGAGCCAAAAGAATTGTGGTACCTGGAGTTTGCAAAACTCCCAAAACCTGTTGTTTTGCTCTGAATCTATTTCTAAGGGGCTGTGGACACCCCCCCTCCTCCAAGTTTCAGCCCCTCTGACAGCAACACTCAGCGTAGCAGCACAAAGAGCAGCAAGCTGTAATTTCCCAACAGGGCTGTGTCCCTCAATGAAAGCTTCCTACATGTCTATTGGAAGATTATCCTATCAAATCCCATGCTGCTCTGAAAGGTACGCATTTAAAACATGACTAACGCTGATAGATGCTATTATTCTATTTTATTCTCCAGCTTGTGAGTAATGTCTCATTATAAATGGGGACACATTCAGAAAAACATCATCTGCCTGCCGGAGCGTGGGCTCCTCAGCACGGGCAGCTCGTGGCAGAGGAGTCGGCGCACGGCAGCACGTGGCTGCGTGCAGGTTGGCAGCATGCTGGTCAGCAGCGTCCCGTGAGTCCTGAGCCAGCCTCGAGCTCTGCTTGCTGCTCAGGATGGGATGTAGCTCTGTTTTGGGGTGGGTTTGATGGCCCTCAGCACCCGAGTGTCAGCATGCTGCAGGGATGGCGATCTGCAAGCCCAGGCTGTGGAGCTGGCACTGGTGGAAAATGAGGGGTACTGGCAAAGTTTGTGTGGGTCATCGCTGGCAGAGCCAGCAGACTCTTGCTATGAAAGTATTTTATGGCCTTCATGAGGTATGTGCAACCCTGCTGAATGCCGTATCTTTTCAAAGCACTGGAGTTTCCTATAGCTGAGTATCACAAAACTCTGGGCTATGGGAAAGTTCATTATAACAGGGGATGAACGGGCTCCTGCCTGCTTTCCTGGCTCCCCAGATGGGGACATGGGTCTGTCTAGGTTGTGCTGCTCCTCTTAATGCCAATCAGATGTAAAATCTCTGTACCTCCTTGTCTAGAAATGGTCCTGATACTCCGCTATAAAGGAATCTTCTTGTGTCTATGGAGGACAGGTTCTCCCCTACTGGAGAAGTCTGCTGTCACCCAGCAGACACAGGAGGTGTCCCTCCTCCTGTGGTGCTAAGCACTTGCATTTTTGGGGTCTTCATCACAAGGTGAATGGCTGATCTCACTGTTGCATTTTTTGTATAGGAAGGTCTCAGGTTTTGCAAGCCCCCTGGTCTGGACAGCGGGGCCTCCCTGGCAGCTAGTACAGCCATCACGTCCGTGGACTGTTGTGGATCTGCTGAGGCTGCTTTGAACCACTGAGCAAACAAAATGCCTTCTCTCTAATAAAAGCCTAGATATGTGTCTGCCTGATCAGCATGCCTGGGCTATTGTGTCAGCTCTCCAGGGGATAAAAATATCAGAGACCAAGCGTGCAGCAGTCTGCAGGCACGTGGTGGAAACTCTGCCTTTGGAGGTCCCTATGGGAGCTGGTGGCAGGACCCACTGGTGGTGGCCGTCGGGGCTGGGGTGTTTGGTTTGCAGAGGCTGAGCCCATGGGGGCTGCCGGGAGTGAAATTGCCTGGTTCTGGGTTCGGGCTCTCTCCAGGGGTCCATCTTGAACCTTCAAACCTTCCTCCTAAAAAAAAAAGCTCCTAAGATGCACAGGTGCTCATGGAAATGGTCAGTGCTGGCCAAGTGGCTTGTTTACTTTTTTTAAGTGCTGTCTTGCCCAGCTTTCCAGGATTTGGTGGCTGGTGCTCTGGCTGTGTGTAACCCTGGTAGGAGAGCAGTGGCACTGACCTTCCCTGGGGCTGGTGCAACCCGGCCGCCTTGTCCTGTGCTGCTGCTCAGCATCCCTGGTCCAGGGTCCTTACCACATGCTGTCCATCCTTGACATCTTCTCTCTTCTGCCTCATGCAAAAGAAAATGAGATGTTTTTATTTTCCAGGTGTTGTTTTTTCCTTCACCTCCTACTGTGGAGGTTTTGGGTTTTTTTTCTTCTTTTTTGGTTTATATTGTTGGAACATTTATTTCCTCTCCTGTTTTTATTTTGAAAAGGGGAAGAGAGCCCGCATCCCCCTGAGGTGTTATTAAGCTGAAAGGCTGGTGATTTGACTGTGAGGCACGCTTGCACCTCCCACACTCGTGCAGTCAGTGACGCACGCCGCAATCAATGAAGAGGGGATGAATAAACCCAGCGTTTGCTCCTCGCCTGCCATCCCCAGAAAGAAGGGGGTAGAGAGAGGGAGGGAAAACTCTGCTCTGGGCATGCAGTTTTAAGGACTGTTTTCTATATAGCCAAGGGATGCTTGCCAAAACATCTCCATCACATGATAGGTCCTCTTTGTCTCATGGGGTTAGGATTGCACTGCCATGAAGCTTATGGGACTGCTGCAAGCCTGGCTTTGGCGTCCGTCATCTCATCAGGCTCTTTTCGAGGCAGTGCACTTCAAGGCACGTTGGACTGCTCTATGTGGTCTGTGGCTCTCCTCCACCTTGTGCTTCTTGCTGACTCTGGACTTGTAAATGATGGGATGGGGACCTCCGTCTCTGTGGTGTACAGCTTCTGGCACACTGCTGCGTGGCTCCCAGTGATGCAAGTTTAAGACGTTGAGTTCAATAACCTGTCTTCTTGCTGTAGTGGTCCGTGTCATGGTTCTCCAACAGCGTATCCCAAACAAGGGGGTTCCTCCTTCCCCTGATGGGGTGCCAGTCCCAGGGGCCCTCAAGGAATGGAAATATATGGTCCTGCATGTGAAATGGGGGCATGTCTATGCTGATGGGGGTGGAAGTGATAGTACGTTACCCTGGAGGACAGGAGGTGGCAAAGGCTGAACTGCAGGATTTGCGCATCTCCTGCCTGCATGAAAACAGTCCCCGAAACAAAACAGCAAATAGGCTGTCGGATACCTGGGACCCACCATGCTGAATAGATGACTTGAAATGGCTGAGTGGAGTCAGAGGCTGGGCTCTGAGGGCTTCCTACAGAACGGAGAGGATCAGGCCCTCCTCCTCCTTGGAGTGTGTGCTCCAGCCCCAGGGAGTCTTCTTTCCATGGGGGGAAGTAGCTGAAACTGTGAATAATTAAGCACTGGCACTTGTTTTTTTCTTTTTCTGCCCCTTCTCTTGCCTTCCTGCATGCCCTGCATGACGGTAAGCTGTTCCCCGCGGTGGTGTGGTGCTGGGAGCTGATGTGCTACAGAATTAGGGGGCCTGCAGTGGCGTGAGAGGTTGCTTCTGGTTCAGGCCATGCAATCTACATTTCAGTGGGACAGCACTTCCCTTTGAAGGACAGCCGTCTTTTTTTTTTTTTTTTTTTTCTGC